>JAGKTI010006586.1:0-40088 GCA_018397915.1 Birgus latro
ACTTTCACTCTTACCCACACAATCCTTGACCCAACTGATCCATACTCTCTTACATTCTCCTTCCACCTGTTGCTCACAACAATACACACTCCCTCTTTCGCCCTCTCATTCTCACCCACTCCCGCGCATATACCCCATCCATATTCCCATTCTCTCACACTCTCACCTCGCCATTTAGTTTCAGTTATTCCACATTTATCCACTTTCGCACTCTCAAGCACCTGTACAATCTCTCTCTCTTTCACCTCATCATTCATACCCCTAACATTCCAGGTCGCAATCTTAATCTCGTCCTTTGTCCATTCCTTTGTCGTCAACTTTTGGTCAGTCCTGGTCCGAGGCTTCCTGTTTGTATTTTTAGTTAGTTGTTTTTACGGGGTGGGGCACTAACCCACCACCAACCCTTTTAGTCGCCTCTTACGACAAGCAGGGATACTGGGGGAGAATTCTTCCTTTGTTCTGTTATTACCTCTCTTTCTCCATTTGTTCCACGCCATGTCCCTCTCTTTTTTTGCTATCGTACACCTTCTATTAAACCACTCCTTTTTCCTTGTTTCGTTCCCACTTACTCTTGGAACATATTTTTCCGCTCCTGAATTATAGAGGTCTAGAAAGATATCTCGCTTCCTCTGAATCTCTCGTTTCTCTGAACTTTCTCCAATCTGCATTTTCGAAAAAAATTTCCTAATTCTGTAAAGTTTGCTTTCCCAAAGTTGTATCTTCCCTGCCTATAAAGCTCGTCTCTTGATACCACATTCCCTATTATCATCTGGAACTCAGTGTCCATGTGATCACTTTTTCCTGTAGGACACAGATATTTCAAAGATTCAATTATGTCAGGTTCTTTGGTTAGCAATAAATCTAATCTTGTTGGTGTGTCATCACCTCTGAATCGTGTCCCTTCTTTGACCCACTGCATCATTCCATTATCCATTACTATGTTTAACGCGCCCAGTCCCGACCGGTTTTTAACCCAGCCTACCCGCAGATCCCGACCGATCTTCAACTTTTTTTTTTTTTTTTGGCTCTAACCTGCTCTTTCTGTGAGAAACATCGAAAATTCATAGAGAAATCACCCTCCTGAGGTTAAAAATGTTGATACAGGTGTCATTTAGCTTTACATTTTCCTTCTTTTTCAGGGTACCTGGCTAAAGAAAATGAACTATGGAAGGGTTAACTAATGCAAGCCACTTTAAATTATGTATTTATGTATTTATTTGGTATAAATTTGTGTGTAGTGCAAGTCTATATTGGTTTTCACACAATAATATAGGCGATAAAAGCATTGTTCACCCCTGTATATGGCACCTTTCTTTACGACATTACCACCTCATCACTTCTGTTTGTTTCTTGCTCTAGCTTCTTTGTTTCTTTGTCCTCCACCTCAGGAATCACTTTCACTGTGAATTTCGTCATTGGAGAGACCGCGGGGCAACATACCTTTACTGGCCAGGTTACTGTTAACAGGTGAATTGCCCAGTGTGGGGGTAGGGGGGGGTTAGGTGGGGCCAGGCAGAGTCCCTGCTTGACAGCAGGTAGAGGAAGGTCTCCCACATATGCCTACCAAAAATCACCTGCGAATGTTGAAAATTGTGCACACAATGGGCCTTGCAATTGAGTGACATATGATGCACGTTGTTGGGTCTGTCCGCGGAAAAAAGAAACAACGTGCATTGTACATCAGTGGGACTCGGTGGGTTAACAATATAGTGCCCCATGAATCTTTGCTGCCTCCTGAGTTTCATTCCTCCCAGTTCACCTCTTTACAATTAAAATCGCCCATTAGAATTTTATTGTTGCTTTTCTCAATCACTTTCTTTAGATAACTAACCATGTCTGACAGCATCTTCTGGTATTCATCGTCATTCCGTGGTCTTGTCTTAGGTGGTACACATACTACTGCCATATCTCTCTTACCATTCTCTCCAGTTTCTAATTTCATATTTATCACTTTGGCCCTACCCTCTCCCATTTCCTCAGTACAGTAAGACCTCACTATAACGGACTAATTGGGGCCCAAACTTATCTATCTATCTCTGTCTATTGCCAGACACCATAATCCCGTGGGGTGGCCATTTGACTCTGAGTTATTTGTTTTACAGGGAGGGGCACTAACCCTTCACTAACCCACTTGTTGACACGTAGGGAGCACGTATGGTTTAGTTATATAGTTACCACCCAGCATTGTAAATGGTTTCTTGGCTTACAAGAAACCATTTGGCTTGTCATTCAATGTACAGCCACCTGTAAAGGAAAGAAATGCAATAAGAAGTGACAGGAAAGATGGGAGAAATAGGAAGAGAGGAGGGCAGGCACAGAAAAAGAATGATAAAGGTTAAGGCAGAAGTTGGCAGCACCACATCAAGTGAGTGGATGATGGTTGTCACCACCTACCACTTTGGGCCACTCCGTAAAATGTGAATTTCCAATAAAAGCGACATCCAGACTTCTCCCTGCTAATCCGGACTTTTTCCAGTACAGTAATCTCTCTACTTTCTGGATGACCACTATCCGGTTACATCACTGTTCGTACATCGTAGGCTGATGGTCAAAACCCCAAAATGCCCAAAAATTGAAAAAAAGAAAGAAAAAAAAATGATTTTTTTCGACCGCGACAGTTTGAATTTCCCACACGCGCCGACCAGCTCCCTTCCTGCGCTCCCCCCCTCCTGCTAGTTCTCTCTCAACTCCCGTGAAGAGTGAAGAGTTGCCGGATCATTTGCGGTATTTTTGTTCTTGTTTAAATAATCATAATTCACAGTGCTAAGGATTAAGTGTAGTTAAACACTGGATTACTGGACATGCTTCAAGAGCATTTATGACCACTGTAAAAACCTTAAAGGTGGGGGTAATATTCGTTAACAACCATCATGGACATGTAAGTACAATGTCAGCTTCTAAATATTTTTCATAATCACTTCTAAATCCTCATTCTCTGGTTACATTTTAGTTACTTTATGCTTTGTGTCCCATATTTGAGTGCACAGGCTGTGAAAGAGGTGATTTTCTCAGTGATTACCATGTCTCTTACGTTCACTATCTAGTCAACTGGTGAACATTTTCCCCTGCACACCTCTAAATCATAATTTTTCTGGTTACATTTTATTTACTTCATGCTTTGTGTCCCATATTTGAGTCCATAGGCTGTGAAAAGGTGATTTTCTCGGTAATAATCATGTCTCTTCCTTACGTTCATTATGTAGTCAGCTGGCGAACACCCCTGCCTTACTCACCTCAATATCATCATTTTGGGGTTAAAATTCGATTAATTCATGCTTTGTACCCATTATTTATGTGAATGGGGTCTTAAATAAGTGCTATGCATGTCTGGTAGGGAGGTAGGTAGGTGGTTTTCGGATTTAGGTTAGGTTAGGTTAGGGTCAAGAATGATCGGTGCTGTTGGTGAACAGTGAACACCTTTGCCATACCTAACTCTTTTTCTGGTAACAGTTTATTTATTTGATGCTTTGTATCCCATATTTTAGTGCATAAGATGTGAGAAATCATGATTTTCATAGTGATTGCCACATCCGATACTTACTTACACTAAGCTGCCAACTCGTGAACACCCCTGCCTTACTTACCTCAAATTCATCATTTTTGGGTTAAAATTCAATGATTTCATGCTTTGTGTTCATTATTTAATGCATACAATGTGAGAAAGGGTGATTTTCATAGTGATTTCCATGTCTGATACTTACACTTGCTGGCAAGTTGTGAGCACCTATGCCTTACTTACCTCTAAATCATCATTTTTTTGTTAAAATTCAATTAATTCATGCTTTGTGTGCATTATTTATGTGAAAGGGGACTTAAATAAGTGTTATGCATGTCCGGTAGGGAGGTAGGGAGGTGGTTTTCTGATTTAGGTTGGGTTAGGTTAGGGTCATGAATGACCAGTGCTGGAGTTTCAGGGCCACTATCTGGACAAGACCACTTTCCGGTCATGCCTTTGGCTCTATTACGTCGGATAGTGGGAAGATTACTATCAGACATCAGTCTGGATCGTATGAACAGTTTTGAAACTGTTCTGACTACCATTGTGGTACTCTACTGTTTTATAACCTCAAATCAAATGGTATAATATTTATAATAATACTGTTCTGTACACTGAGAAATCCATCCATCCATTATCCAATCCTATGTCGCCCCACAGAGGAGCATAGGAGCCCAAGGCTAGGCAAGTTGGTCATGACATTTAAGATGAGAGTGACCAGCCTCACTCATCGCTGAGTGGCATTACATGAGCAATAAACCTCAATCACCCCTTGGATATAAACCTTCACTAGCTCAATCTGATTGGAGTGCCGTAATTACCCACTAAAGATTGGAGTGCCGTAATTACCCACTAAACCACCAGGTGCCAAAATTTGGATATCTGGTTACCACTCAGCGAAGTAAATGGTTTCCAGGTGTACAGGAAACCATTTGGCTTGTCACTCAGTGTAGAGTCACCCACAGGCAGAAGGACGAAGAAAGACTGAAGGAAAGAAAGACAGAAGAGGGAGCGTAAAGTCACTTGTTGGCAGAAGAACAAGGAAAGAATGAAGGAAAGAATGACAGAAGAGGATTGAAGGAAAGAATGACAGAAGAGGATTAAAGGAAAGAAGGATGGAGGAGAGGAAAGGGCAGACACCCAAGAGCAGCACTACATCAACTGACTGGATGGTGAGTGCCCCCACCTACCACAACACTGATAAACATGTCTTTTAATTACCTTATTGTGGTGAACATAGCTGAAGTGGTCAGGCAGTCCGGACTGCTTCTGGTTTTACCAGACTTTTTCTGAAATACAGGAATTTTGTCCTGTAGCTCCTCGAGTCTGATAAAAGCACATTCCAGTATATTGAAGTCCGTTATATCGAGGTTTTACTGTATCTACACTTACGTTGTTCTTCACTGCTATCATCACTCCTCCTCTCGTTTTTTCTTTTCTATCTCTTCTCTACAGTTTGTATTTACGATCTCCCATATGGATATCATTAACCTCTCTTAACTTGGTCTCTACAAAGCATATAACATCATGTTCATGTACCCTCAAGAAATCGTTGATTTCTAACCTTGCCGATATTAAACCATCAACATTAATATACACCACTTTCAAACTTTTTTCATTATTATTTATACCCTTTTCTCTCCTTCTCTCCATCGGTACCACTTCCTCAGTTTCTGATCTATAGCTCTCCAATAAAATACTATCTTCTTTTCCTCCGTTCTTTGTTCGTTTTTTGCCTTTGCTTCCTTTACAAACTCCTTTGTTTTAGCTCTTTCTTCCTCATTTGCATCTCTCCTTATTCCCCTCTTTGTCTGATAATTTCCATGTCCTTTTGATGATTTCATTTACCATTACCTGGGACTTAAACTTTACCTTCATTGGCTTCGCCCCTCCTTCCTCGTACTTTCCTAACATAAACGCTTCTTTAATCTCATCTTGAGCTTCGTTGTTACCCTCCATAACTTTTTTTTTTTTAAATGCAATGAAGAAAGAACCAAAGGCCATGGGCCCGCATACTGTTCCTTCCAAGAAAAAACAAAAACAATACAAAAGAGAGCCAAATTCAAGATCCATTCATTTCGAGATGCCTGGACACACTGCGTTTGAAAGACTGGAAATCATAGGAAGTAGGGAATACAGACTGAGGAAGACAGTTCCAGAGTTGACCAGTTGTATAAATGAAGGACTGGGAGTAACAGTTAACTCTTGCATCAGAGAGTTGGACAGAAAAGGGATGAGAGTTTGTTGCTAGACGGGTACTACGTGCCCGTCGTAGAGGTGGAGGGATGCAAGCAGACAGTTCAGAGGAACAGTGACCGTTGAAGTAGCGATAGAAGAGAGATAAAGATGCAATGGTGCGACAAAGAGACAAAGGTTAAAGGGAATCAGTAAGAAGAGGAGAGTTAATGAGACAAAAAGCCTTTGACTCCACTGTATTGAGAAGAGCTGCATGTGGGGAGCCTTCCCACACATGAGAGTTGTACTCCATACAGGGGCGAATAAAACCCGTGTACAAGGTCAAAAACTGTGCAGGGGTAAAGAAAGTTCGGAGTCAGCTTAACACACCCAATCTCTTGGAAGCAGAGTTCACAAGAGATGTAACATGTTCTTTCCATGATAAATTCCAAGAGAATGAAACCCCAAGCATGTTCAAGGATGATGCAGGACTGAGCTGGACATTATTAAACATTAGTGGGTAATCCTGAGGAAGATTCTGTCGGGTTGACAGCTTTAAGAACTGAGTCTTTGATGCATTAAAAATAACAAGATTATTTTTACCCCAATCAGAGATACGAGTCAAGTCAGACATTAGGTGTGCCATAGCCTTATCCCTTTTTTGTTGAAGAAACTGCTGAGATGGATGTTGCGGAAACCGAATGGAAAGGTGAAGGGTGGAATCATCAGCATATGAGTGGATTGGGTTAGATGTACAGCTTAGAAGGTCATTGATGAATAAAAGGAACAGAGTTGGTGATAGGACAGAGCCCTGAGGAACTCCATTGTTAATAGATCTAGGAGAAGAATGATGGCCGTCTACAACAGCGGCTATAGAATGATCAGAAAGGAAGCTAGAGATGAAGGCACAGATAGAAGGATAAAAACCATAAGAGGGCAGTTTGGAAATTAAAGATTTATGCCAGACTCGATTCTTCTCTTTCTCTTTCTGATCTTATTGTCATATATTTTTCTTTTACTCCTGAAATTATTACACATTTTTTCTTATCTGCTGCATCCCTGACTAAAGATTCTCTACTTCTCAGTACCCTAACCACTTCCTTCTCCACCTTTTCCTTGCATTGTTTTTCTGTAATCTCTTTCAGTTTTACATTCCCTTCCTCCTGAATTTTCTTCCACCCCTTATGTTTCTCCTTGATTTCCTTCATATGTTCAGCTTGCATGCTTGATTTTGATTCATATTCATCTAGTTTACTTTTCATTCTGTCCCTTTCTTCTTCCAACCTCTTATTCTCCCTCTTGAGCTGTTTTATTTCATTTGAGGCAGATTCATTACTCACTTTTAATTCTGTGACTTCTCTTTCTTGTTCCGCACTGTGTGTGCAAACTTCTTCCAGTTTGTTCTGTAGGACTTTGATCTCTCTTTCCTGTCCTAAGGTCTGCTCCTGCAACTCTCTAATTAGTACCCTTACCTTTTGTAATTCTTGGACATTCCTCTCTGCCGTTTCCTCTACTCCTGCTACTCTTGTTTGGTTCAGCTTAGTACTCCCATTTCCCATATCATATTCGGAGAGGCCCACAAATTCCCCTCCACCACCAGATGTAAACAAAACTCCGTCGCTGTTCGCCATGATGCATCCATATGGAAACTTTTGTTTCCACTGTATTTTGTACTCTTTATAACCAAAACAAAGGTTTTTCCAACTAATGTCCGATAGGACCACCACTCATGCACTCATTCACTTAATCTTAATAGGCTGGTCTCCTTTTCGCTGCTGATTCAGCGATGATTTCCCTGCGATCCATGAAGACGTCCGTCTCTGTTGGTGACTGTGTGTGTGTGTGTGCCATTTAATTCTCTCTCTCTCTCTCATGCACTGAAAGGTTATTTGAATGTCAGTGGATCTCCCTCTCTTCGTACCCTTTGTGTTCCAAGATTATTATTAATATTATTATTATTCCCATATTATTATTAGTAGTAGTAGTAGAGTATAGAGAAAGATAGAGGACAGTGCGCTATCCCCGTGTAACTCAGGGCGACAGTGGCGCACCAAGCGGCAGGCGCGGAGACAGCCCTGGAGAATGCCGGGCAGGCAGTTCTGTGCTGCTGTTAACTGCAGAAATTCTAGGCAGAAAAGGCCGGGATTATCTTTTTTTTGTTTTCAGTTCCCAAAGGACAAGGAAAGGTGAGTGATATACTGTATTGTCAATCACATTTTATCTAAACTAAGTTCATGCTGATGAAATTATCAGAAATGTTCATCTGGTATGTTATTCTCTCTTTGTTGCTTTGGTATTTAATTCACCATGATTTATCTAGACACTACTATTTGTTACTGAGTGCTGTTCTAGGGTATCAGGCCCTTTTTATGTTGTTCATGCTATTTTATTTCTCATTGTTTTATCTATAGACTACTATGGTTGCTGAGTGTTGTTAACTTATAAGTCAAGGAGATGAGTCCCAAAAACAACTTATTTAATTGTGGAGGTAATGTCTTTCAAGTTAGAGGGTGAAACAAGTTCAAAGTTTCACAGGGTTAGTTGTCGAGACTCTAAGTCGAAGTTAGTTGCACCATTTCAGTAGACTTTAATTATTTACCAGCACTAGAATAATTGCTATTGGCCTAGGCGAGGTTTGTCGTGCTTGCACCACTTGTTATGCTGTGCTAGAAATCCATAACCAGTTTGCTTGAGTTGTGTATGACTGTGAGCAGTGATGCAGTGATGAACATCATCCATTTAGAATCCACTGCTGAACAAAGGCCTCCCCAGCCTTCTCCATGGATTCCTTGATTGAGCTAAAATCTGCCAGGTTTTGCCTCCAAACTAATCTATTTCATCTCCATCTCCTGTCTGGTCTTTTTCTGCTACGTTTGCGATCTCATAGAGTCCAGTTTACCCTCTTGCTCCATCAGTTATCCTTCGTGAACGTCATGGCTGGGATTATGCATTACCGGTAATTGTATGTTTTTCATTTCTTACATACTGGTAACCTACTTTTCATTATGTTTCTTTGTTTACCAAAAGCTTTCCTTCCAACTGTAATACGTCTTTTTATTTCACCTCCATGGTCTTTCGTTAGGTTTAATGTTTGCCCCAAGAAATTGTAGTCCTCAGCTTCTCCAAGAGTTTCTTCCCCTATTTTGATGACACTGTTAGGTGTACTGTAGTCTTACCCTGGTTCATCTTTAGCCCTATTTTGAGACTTTGTCTAATAAGATAATTTAACATTTCTTGCAATGTCTCTGGTGTTTCTAAAATTAGAACTTTGTCTTCTGCGAATCTTAAATGATTAAACTTTTCTCCATCTATGTATATTGCTATGGTTTCCCAGTCTAACTTCCTGATAATGCTTCCTATTAGGCATACAGTGATATTGCTAATATAGTTGTTCAGGTTGAGTAATATCTCATTTTGATATACTTTTCTCCATCTGTGTATATTGCTATGTTTTCCCAGTCAAACTTCCTGAAAATGCTTGCTGTTAGGCATACAATGATATTGCTAATATAGTTGTTCAGGTACAGTAATATCTCATTTTCATATACATTACTTGGAGTGTATTCTGTGTAGCAGTAACTTTTCTATCTATCTATTGCCAGACGCCTCAATCCCGCAAGGCGTGGCCACAAACAAATTGCCTCCATGTCGCTCTGTCTTCTGCCATTTCACCACCCCACTCCCAGCTCACACCCCTCTCTCTCATGTACCTCTCCACTCCATCCCTCCATCTCATCCTCGGCCTACCCCTCCCTCTCACTTCCTCCACCTTACTCACATACACTCTCCTCGTCAGTCTTTCACTCTCCATCCTCTCCACATGCCCAAACCACCTTAACGTGTTTCTCCTAACGCTTCCTATCACGTCCACAACCACACCACAACGCTTCTTCACTTCCTTATTTGTTACTCTCTCTCCATGTGACTCCACATGCTCCTCTCAAATAACTCATTTCCACTGCTGTCACTCTCGACTTCTGTCCTTCCAGCAGGGTCCAAGCTTCACGTCCATATGTTAGAGTTGATATCACAGTACTGTCATGTAACAACTTTTTCACTTCCATGCTTACCTCCCTGTTTCTTATCGCTGCTTTCAACGAACCAGCAACCTTCCTTTCCTGCTGCACCCTTTCAAGCACTTCACCCTCCAGACTTCCATCCTTACTCATTACACTACCCAAGTACTTAAATGCACTCACATTCTCCATATCCTTACCATCCAGTCTCACTGTACATTCACTGGCTTCACTTCTCTCAAAGACCATCAGTACTCTTCCCTACATTCACCTTTAGATTCCATTTCTTACACACTCTCCCAAATTCATCTACCAAGCCTTGCAGCTCCCCTTCGTCTTCGCTCAATAACAAAACACAGTATCATCTGCAAACAACAGCACAGGGAGTTTCCACACACTGCCCTCTCTCACTAGGGCCGCTCCAACATCCATTGCCCAACCTTGTATCTCTTTTATAACCCCATCCATGTACAGATTGAACAACCATGGAGACATGACACATCCTTGTTTCAAACCAACCTTCAAATGGAAAGATTCACTTCAGTTTGCCATCCACACGCACTGCAGCCTTAGCACCGTCATACATACTCTTCACTGCCTTCAACAACTTCCTATCCACTCCATATATTCTTAATCCTTTCCACAATCCTTGTCTATCCACCCTGTCATATGCTTTCTCCAGATCCATGAAGGCTGCATACAACTTCTTTCCCTTCTCTAGAAACTTTTCCACTAAGGATCTAAGAATGAATATCTGGTCTACACAACCTCTTCCCTTCCTAAAACCTCCCTGTTCTTCTCCAACTAATTCCTCTGTTATTCCCCTAACTCTGTCAATAAGTATCCTACCATATACTTTTCCTATTACACTGACAAGGCAAATGCCCCTATGATTACCACACACTGCTTTTTCCCCTTTTCCTTTGTACAGAGGAATAATTATACCTGACTTCCAGTCCTCCGGGACTCTACCCTCCTCCCACGCCAATCTGCACACCTTCCACATCCATTCTATTACTATCTCTCCCCCATGCTTCAGCATTTCACCTCACACTCCATCAATTCCTGGGGCTTTCCCCATTTTAACTTTCTTCATTGCTTCCACCACTTCCATCCTACTGATTTCTTCCTCTCTTCTCACAACCCTCCTTCTGCCTGCCATTCCCCAGTCACTTATACTTGCATTACTTTCATTCTGTATGTTCAACAGTTCATTAAAGTGTTCTCTCCATCTGTTTACTTTTTCTCCCCTCTCCACTAGTAATCTACCATTTCTATCTTTCACACCCCCACTAACTTCGTTGGCACCCTGTCTAGCTCTCTTTACCTCCTTCCAGAACATTTTCTTACATTCCCTCCACTTTGCACTCAAATTCCTTCCAAATTCCTCATCCACTCTCTTCTAACTCTCTCTTGCTAATATTTTCACCTCTCTCCTCCTCTCTACATATAACTTTCTTACCAGTCTCTCAGCTTCTATGACGCCCTTGTTCCTCATCCATTCATTATATGCTTTCTTCTTTTGTGCCACAGCTTGTCTCACCTCTTCAGTCCACAATGCTGTTTCCTCAACCCCCTTTTGTCTTCTCTTCACCCACACACACCACCTCACATGCTGCACAGATTTCTACTGTGAATATCTTGCACACACCTTCCACGTCCCCCATCTGCTCCAATCTGTATTTACCCAATCGCTTCTCCACTTCTCTTTTATATTCAGCCTTTATTCCATCTTCTTGTAACTTTTCTACCCTCCTTGTAAGAAATATTTCCTCCTGTCCTTCCCTTCTTCTCTTCTTCCATCTTGTTTGGATTCTGATTCTGGCCACCACCAAGTGGTGGTCAGAAAGTCCACTCCCCCAACCTCTATATACTCTTGCATCCATTACACATCTTCTTATCCTTTCATCCACACACATATAGCCAATCAATGCCTTCCGTTCATTCATTCTACCGTCCACCCTTCTCACCACTCGCCATGTATACCTATGGATCATTTTGTGCCTGAAGAGGGTATTAGATAACACCATCCCCCTCCCGGCACAAATGTCCACTAAAGCACTGCCATTCTCATCCATCTCTGCAGGCACACCCCACTCACCAACCACTCCATCCACTTTCTCATTCCCTACTTTTCCATTCATATCTCCAGTCAGAAACAGTCTCATTCCTTTCAAACTTTTCCAAGTAGGCTTCGACATTTGTCCAAAACTCTTCTCTCACTCTACTTACACGATCTTGCATTGGCGCATACATGCACACAGTTGCCCACATTTGTAGTCCAACTTTCACTCTTACCCACACAATCCTTGACCCAACTGATCTATACTCTCTTACATTCTCCTTCCATCTGTTGCTCACAGCAGTACACACTCCTTTCGCCCTCTCATTTTCAGCTACTCCTGCGCATATACCCCATCCATACTCCCATTCTCTCACATTCTCACCTCGCGATTTAGTTTCAGTTATTCCATATATATCCACTTTCGCACTCTCAAGCATCTGTACAATCTCTCTCTCTTTCACCTCGTCATTCATAGCCTTTACATTCCATGTTGCAATCTTTACCAAGTCCTTTGTCCGGTCCTTTTTCGTCAACTTTTGGTCAGTCCTGGTCCGAGGCTTCTTGTTCATATTTTTAGTTAGTTGTTTTACGGGGTGGGGCACTAACCCACCACCAACCGTTTTAGTCGCCTCTTACGACTTTTCAAGTCCGAATAATATGACTGTCAACCATAGAAAAAAAAAATTAATGGGTTGAGTGGTGCAGTGGGCTAAAAATAAAATATCAGGAGGCTGTAGTACGTGCCGAACAGGGTGGTACTCCTGAGGGGAATGAGAATGCTGATGATAGGGAGAGCTGGAGCTCCTGTTTCACTAGCTACCTAACCATCCTCCTTTGCTGACCTTTTCAGTGTGACAGTAACATGGAGAGTAGACCAGCATACTCTCCCAAACATTTCCTCTAACTATCCTATGCACTACACCACATGTGCTTTATATATCACACAACGTATCCCACTACGTTACAGGGGTTGATGCCAGCAAGGGCATGCGGCCAGAAAACTTTGCCTCTGCTACCTAGTGGCGAACTTTTGGGGGGAGGCGTGACGGGGGTTCCGCCGGCATAGATCATGGGTCCTGGGCGAGATGGGGCTCGAACCTGTGCTAGAGGGTACAGGGCATTGCGGTTCCCGGGCGGCCGCTTCCGCTCAATAGAGAGGGGCCCGAACCTGGGAGTAGTGCCCCAGGAGGCTGCCCTATCAGTGGGTGTATAATGGTGGGGCAGTTGCAGTGCCAAGGCATGCTTGGAGGGTGTCCCTGCAGCTGTCCTGGCAGGGTGCCCCGAGGCTACTACCACAGCCACTGGTAAGCTGGTGGGTAGGGGTCCCAGATCCATTGCCTGGACCTAGGACTGTGCAATGGGTCGGGCTTTTGGAATGTTTACCCACCTTTATCTTACCAACTATGATCTACAAGTATAAGTGTCGAAGCAAGCCTGAGGACAGCAAATCACCCAGGGGGTTTAAGGTGGGTTCGTGGATTGTGGGAAGTTTGAGGGGAAGAGCAGGGGAAGTCGTTGAGGCGTTCAGTAGGAGGTGGGTGTATGTGGCATGTTTGCAGGAAGTCCAGTACATGGGTGGATCAGCCAGAAGAATTATTGGGAAGGATTGCTACTGTAAGTTGTTTTGGCAGGGGGGAGCTGATGGGTATGGGAGTGTGAGTGTGTTGGTTGTGAGAAATGGGTGGAATATGTTATGAATATTATGAGAGTAAGTGATAGGATATTAGTAGTGAAAATTTTGATCGTACGGAAAATGATTTCCATTATATCGGCATATGATCCACAGGTAGGATTGGATGACGCAGAGAAGGATAGATTTTGGGATGATTTAATACCTGTAGTAAGTGGTGTGGGCGATGATGAGGTAGTGGTTCTGGGAGGGGATTTAAATGGTCATGTTGGTGAAGCAGCTCAAGGTTATGAAGGAGTCCATGGAGGATGTGCATGTGGTGTGAGGAATGCGTAAGGGGAAAGAATACTCACGTTTGGGGAGGCTATGGACATGATTGTGTGCAACACACATTTTAGAAAAAGAATGAATCAGTTGATTACATACGAGTCCGGGGGAAATAGTAGTCAGATAGATTATTTTCTGGTCAGGAGGGTTGATAGGAGATTAGTGAGGGATGTTAAGGTTATAGGAAGCGAGGAGTGTGTGCAGCAACACAAACTGTTGATTTGTGACATGGTGCTTAAGGAACGAGTGATGAGGAGGAGGACATATGTACCCAGGAGGAAAATATGGAAGCTGGGAAACCAATCAGTAAGGGATGCCTTTTATAGTGAGATGAGGAGAGTGGTGGCTGAACAGGAAGCTTTAGATTGAGGCGTTAATGAACAGTATAGAGCCCTTAAGAACAACCTCTTGAGAGTTACCGATGCAATATGCAGTTGGACAAGAGGCCCACCAAGACATAAAGTAACTTGGTGGTGGGATGAAGGTGTAAAAGTTGCACTTAAAGAGAAAAGAAGGCTTTTCCGGGAATGGAAGAAGGATGGTAACAGGGAGGAGTTCTTGGCTGCCAAGCGCAGGGCTAGAAGAGAGGTATACAGGGCGAAGTCTGAGTCACAGAGACTTTTACTAGATAATCTAAATCATAGAGAAAGGAAAAATATGATTTTTGGGGTGGCAAATCAGGTGAGGAGGGATAATCGGGACATTGTAGGTGAGCGGTGTGTGAGGATTGGTGAGGAGGGGTAGTGGTGAGCAGTGAGGATATTGAAGATGCATGGAGAGAGCATTATGGCTGGTTGTTGAGTGAGGAGTCTGATTGGGATAGGGAAGGTTTGGAGCCAGCTGATCCAGTGTTTGGCCCCTGGCCTTTGATTGACGCTGCTACTGTGAGTGAGGCAGTGGGCAGGATGCGGGTAGGGAGGGCGGCAGGTGTGTCTGGGTTGACTGCCGAAATGTTGAGGGCCTCAGGAGATACTGGGGTGAGGTTAGTCACTGACCTGATAAATATTATTATATATGAGTGTGTTGTCTCAGATGATTGGCTGAAGAGTGTAATTGTAAATGTGTACACAGGGAAGGGTGATGCCCTGGAAAGGGGAAATTACAGAGGTATAAAGCTCTTAGATCTGATAATGAAAGTAATGGAGAGAGTTCTAGAAGGTATGATTGGAGAAGGAGTGAATATCGATGAGATGCAGTTTGGGTTTATGCCAGGCAGGGGGACCACTGATGCCATGTTCATTGTTTGTCAGCTTCAGGAAGAGTATATTGGAAAGAAAAGGGAATTGTATTTTGTTTTTGTTGATTTGGAGAAGGCCTTTGACAGAGTCCCTGGAGAGGTGGTGAAGTGGGCAATGAGAAAGCTAGGGTTAGAAGAGTGACTGGTTAGGGTGGTTATGGCCGTGTACGTAAGTGCTCGCACCCAGGTGAGAGTGAATGGCGTTTTAAGTGATGAGTTTTCCGTGAATGTTGGTGTGCATCAGGGGTCAGTTTTGAGTCCCTTGTTGTTTATCATGGTGCTTGGGGCCCTCTCACATGACTTCAGAGATGGACTCCCATGGGAGATGTTGTATGCTGATGATTTGGTGTTGATTGCAGAGAATGAAAAGGAGGTGGAGGAAAGATTTAAGAAGTGGAGAGATGGTATGGGATACAAGGGCTTAAGGGTAAATGCAGATAAAACAAAAGTGATGATTTCTATGGTTGGTGGCTGTAAAATCAGAGGAGAGGGAGAGTGGCCATATGCAGTTTGCCACAAGAGTGTGGGAAGTAATTCCATCTTGTGTAGTGTTTGCGATAAATGGGTGCACAAGAGATCTAGTCGTATTAGAGGTAGACTGTGAGATAATGCTGATTTTATGTGTGCTGCGTGTCATGGAGGGCAGGTGGAGATTGTTAGGTGTGAGAGGGTTGAACTTGCAGGTGAGTCTCTTGAGTGTGTGGAGGAGTTCTGTTATTTGGGAGATGTGTTGTGTGCCGGAGGTGGGGCTGGAGTTAGCTCGGTTGCTGAGGTGAGGAGTGGTTGGAAGGGGTTCAGGGAGCTGTTGCCTCTCCTGACATTGAGAGGACTCTTCTTACGTGCTGAGGGGTCTTTGTGTGCAGCATGTGTTGGGAGTGTGATGCTGTGTGGTGGTTGGACCTGGGCAGTGAAGGAAGAGGATGTTCGCCTGTTTAAGCGTACACAAGTGACAATGATTAGGTGGATGTGCAGTGCGTCCCTGCGTGCAAGGCCAGGGGGGGCTGGGCTTACGATGGAAGAGTTAAGAGATAGAATGGGACTGGAGTGTATTGGTGTTGTGGTGGGGAGAGGTAGGCTGATGTGGTTTGGACATGTGGAGAGGCTGGGGGATGATAATTGGGTGCAGAGGGTGAGAAGTGTTAATATTGGGGGAGGGGTTGGTAGGGGTAGACCGAGAAAGACATGGGACATGGTCATTGAGTGTGACTTGAGTGTTAAGGGACTGAACAGGGAGGCTGCCAAAGATCGAGCAGCATGGAGAGCCGCCATTAGGTGACCAAGGCTGATGCATGCAAGCATGTTGGAGCCTTCAAAACGAAACGAAATGAAGAGTTTCAATTTCTTAATAGATTGGCTTGATATATCTCATTTATTTGCTTTCTATATCTCACCCTTTTGAATGACACCTGATTTATTGCCAGGAGCTTTAAATGAAGATGTAAACCAGTCAGAGGCTAGTGTGTCAAGTTGAGAGGTATGAGCTGTCAGTGATGAGCGCCACTCTCATTTGTATTTCGTGTCGATTCGTTTAATTTTTGAAGGCTCCAACATGCTTGCATGCGTTGGCCTTGGTCACGCGGCTCTCCATGCCGCTCGATCTTTGGTAGCCTCCCTGTTCAGTCCCTTAACCCTGAGGTCACACTTAATGACCTCATCCCATGTCTTTCTCAGTCTGCCCCTCCCAACCCCTCCCCCAGTATTAACACTTCTCACTCTCTGCACCCAATTATCGTCCCCCATCCCCTCCACATGTCCATATCACCTCAGCCTACCTCTCCTCGTCACAACACCAATACGCTTCAGTCCCATCCTACCTCTCAACTCTTCCATCGTAAACCCAGCCCCCCCCCCAGGCCTTGCATGCTGGGACTCACTGCACATCCACCTGATCATTGTCATTTCTGTATGTTTAAGCCCACGAATATCCTCTTCCTTTACTGCTCAGGTCTCACTACCATACAGCATCACATTCCTAACACATGCTGCATACAAAGACCCCTTAGCATGTAAGGAGAATCCTCTCAGTGTCAGAAGAGGCAACAACTCCCTGAACTTCTTCCAACCACTTCTCACCCCAGCAATCGAGCTAGCTCCAGCTCTACCTTCAGCACATAACATGTCTCCCAAATAACAAAACTCTTCCACACACTCAAGAGACTCACCAGCAAGTTCAATCCTTTCATGCCTAACAATCTCCACCCGCTCTCCCCGACACACCGCACACATAAAATCAGAATTATCTCGCAGCCTACCTCTAATACCACTACATCTCTTGTGCACCCATTTATCACAAACACTGCACAAGATGGAATTACTTCCCACACCTTTGTGGCACACTGCACATGGCCACTCTCCCTCTTCTCTGACTGTACTGCCACCAACCATGGATATAATCACTTTTGTTTTATCTGCTTTTACCCTTAAGCTCTTGTGCCCCATACCATCTCTCCACTTCTTAAAACTTTCCTCCGCCTCCTTTTCATTCTCCGCAATCAACACCAAATCATCAGCATACAACATCTCCCATGGGAGTCCGTCTCTGAAGTCACGTGAGAGGGCTTCAAGCACCATGATAAACAACAAGGGACTCAAAGCTGACCCCTGATGCACACCAACATTCACGGAAAACTCATCACTCAAAGCTCCATTCACTCTTACCTGGGTGCGAGCACCCACGTACATGGCCATAACCACCCTAACCAGCCACTCTTCCAACCCTAGCTTTCTCATTGCTCACTTCACCACCTCTCCAGGGACTCTATCAAAGGCCTTCTCCAAATCAACAAAAACAAAATACAATTCCCTTTTCTTTCCAATATATTTTTCCTGAAGCTGTCAAACGATGAATATGGCATCAGTGGTCCCCCTGCCTGTCATAAACCCAAACTGCATCTCATCAATATTCACTCTTTCTCTAATCATACCTTCTAGAACTCTCTCCATTACTTTCATTATCTGATCTAAGAGCTTTATACCTCTGTAATTTCCCCTTTCCAGGGCATCACCCTTCCCTTTGTACACATTTACAATTACACTCTTCAGCCAATCATCTGGGACAACACACTCATATATAATCATATTTATCAGGTCAGTGACTAACCTCACCCCAATATCTCCTGAGGCCTTCAACATTTCGGCAGTCAACCCAGACACACCTGCCGCCTTCCCCACCCACATCCTGCCTATTGCCTGACTCACAGTAGCAGCGTCAATCAAAGGCCAAGGGCCAAACACTGGATCAGCTGGCTCCAAACCTTCTCTATCCCAATCAAACTCCTCATTCAACAACCGGCTCTCCATGCATCTTTAATATCCTCACTGTTCACCACTGCCCTTCCATCATGTGAAAGATAAAAATGGTAGATTATTAGTGGAGATGGGAGAAAAAGTAAACAGATGGAGAGAACACTTTAATGAACTGTTGAACATACAGAATGAAAGTAATGCAAGTATAAGTGGCTGGGGATTGGCGGGGAGAAGGAGGGTTGTGAGAAGAGAGGAAGAAATCAGTAGGATGGAAGTGGTGGAAGCAATGAAGAAAGTTAGAATGGGGAAAGCCCCAGGAATTGATGGAGTGTGTGGTGAAATGCTGAAGCAGGGGGAGAGATAGTAATAGAATGGATGTGGAAGGTGTGCAGATTGTTGTGGGAGGAGGGTAGAGTCCCGGAGGATTGGAAGTTTCGTTTTGTTTCGTTTCGTTTCGTTTTTTAAGGCTCCAACATGCTTGCATGCGTCGGCCTTGGTCACCTAATGGCGGCTCTCCACGCTGCTCGATCCCTGGCAGCCTCCCGGTTCTCCCTTAACCCTTAAGTCACACTTAATGACCTCGTCCCATATCTTTCTCGGTCTACCCCTCCCAACCCCTCCCCCAATATTAACACCTCTCACCCTCTGTACCCAATTATCATCCCCCATCCTCTCCACATGTCCAAACCACCTCAGCCTACCTCTCTCCTCATCACAACACCAATACACTCGAGTCCCATCCTACCTCTCAACTCTTCCATTGTAAACCCAGCCCCCCTAGGCCTTGCACACAGGGACGCACTGCACATCCACCTAATCATTGTCATTTCTGTACGTTTAAACCTGCAAAGAACATCCTCATCCTTTACTGCCCAGGTCTCACTACCAAACAGCATCAAACTCCTACCACATGCTGCATCCAAAGACCCCTTAGCACTTAAGGATAGTCCTCTCAATGTCAGGAGAGGCTACAGCTCCCTGAACTTCTTCCAACCACTTCTCACCCTAGCAACCGAGCTAACTCCAGCCCCACCTCCGGCACATAACATGTCTCCCAAATAACGAAACTCCTCCAAACACTCAAGAGACTCACCTGTAAGTTCAACCCTCTCACGCCTAACAATCTCCACCTGCTCTCCCCGACACACCGCACACATGAAATCAGCATCATCTCGCAGTCTACCTCTAATACCACTACATCTCTTGTGCACCCATTTATCACAAACACTACACAAGATGGAATTACTTCCCACACCCTTGTGGGAAACTGCACATGGCCACTCTCCCTCTCCTCTGATTGTACCGCCACCAACCTTAGATATCACTTTTGTTTTATGTGCATTTACCCTTAAGCCCTTTCACCCCATACCATCTCTCCACTTCTTAAATCTTTCCTCCACCTCCTTTTCTTTCTCTGCAATCAACACCAAATCATCAGCATACAACATCTCCCATGGGAGTCCATCTCTGAAGTCACGTGAGAGGGCTTCAAGCACCATGATAAACAGCAAGGGACTCAAAACTGACCCCTGATGCACACCAACATTCACGGAAAACTCATCACTCAGAGCTCCATTTACTCTTACCTGGGTGCGAGCACCCATGTACATGGCCATAACCACCCTAACCAGCTACTCTTCCAACCCTGGCTTTCTCATTGCCCACTTCACCACCTCTCCAGGGACTCTGTCAAAGGCCTTTTCCAAATCAACAAAAACAAAATACAGTTCCCTTTTCTTTCCAATATATTTTTCCTGAAGCTGTCGAACAATGAATATGGCATCAGTGGTCCCCCTGCCTGTCATAAACCCAAACTGCATCTCATCGATATTCACTCTTTCTCTAATCATACCTTCTAGAACTCTCTCCATTACTTTCATTATCTGATCTAAGAGCTTTATACCTCTGTAATTTCCCCTTTCCAGGGCATCACCCTTTCCCTTTTACACATTTACAATTACACTCTTCAGCCAATCATCTGGGACAACACACTCGTATATAATCATATTTATCAGGTCAATGACTAACCTCACCCCAGTATCTCCTGAGGCCTTCAACATTTCGGCAGTCAACCCAGACACACCTGCCGCCTTCCCCACCCGCATACTGCCTATTGCCTGACTCACAGTAGCAGCGTCAGTCAAAGGCCAAGGGCCAAACACTGGATTAGCTGGCTCCAAACCTTCTCTATCCCAATCAAACTCCTCATTCAACAACCGGCTATAGTGCTCTCTCCATGCATCTTTAATATCCTCACTGTTCACCACTACCCTTCCATCATCATTCTTCACACACTGCTCACCTACAATGTCCCGAATATCCCTCTTCACCTAATTTGCCACCCTAAAAATCATATTTTTCCTTTCTCCATGATTTAGATTATCAATTAAGAGTCTCTGTGACTCAGACTTCGCCCTGTATACCTCTCTTCTAGCCCTGAGCTTGGCAGCCAAGTACTCCTCCCTGTTCCCACCATTTTTCCATTCCCAGAAATGCCTTCTTTTCTCCTTAACTGCAGCTTCTACACCCTCATCCCACCACCAAGTTACTTTATGTCTTGGTGGGCCTCTTGTCCAACCGCATATTGCATCGATAACTTTCAAGAGGTTGTTCTTAAGGGGTCTATACTGTTCATTAACGCCTCTATCTAAAGCTTCCTGTTCAGCCACCACTCTCCTCATCTCACTATAAAAGGCATCCCTTACTGATTGGTTTCCCAGCTTCCATATTTTCCTCCTAGGTACATATGTCCTCCTCCTCGTCACTCGTTCCTTCAGCACCATGTCACAAATCAACAGTTTGTGCTGCTGCACTCCTCGCTTCCTATAACTTTAACATCCCTCACTAATCTCCTATCAACCCTCCTGACCAGTCAGGTATAATTATTCCTCTGTACAAAGGAAAAAGGGAAAAAGCAGTGTGTGGTAATCATAGGGGCATTTGCCATCTCAGTGTAATAGGAAAAGTGTATGGTAGGATTCTTATTGACAGTTAGGGAAATAACAGAGGAATTACTTGGAAAAGAACAGGGAGGGTTTAGGAAGGGAAGAGGTTGTGTAGACCAGATATTCATTCTTAGATCCTTAGTGGAAAAGTTTCTAGAGAAGGGAAAGAAGTTGTATGCATCCTTCATGGATCTGGAGAAAGTATATGACAGGGTGGATAGACAAGGACTGTAGAAAGTATTAAGAATATATGGAGTGGATGGGAAGTTGTTGAAGGCAGTGAAGAGTATGTGTGAGGGTGCTAAGGCTGCAGTGCGTGTGGATGGCAGACTGAGTGAATCTTTCCATTTGAAGGTTGGATTGAAACAAGGATGTGTCATGTCTCCATGGTTGTTCAATCAGTACATGGATGGGGTTATAAAAGAGATACAAGGTCGGGTAGTGGATGATGGAGCAGCCCTAGTGAGAGAGGGCAGTGTTTGGAAACTCCCTGTACTGTTGTTTGCAGATGATACTGAGTTGTTGAGTGAAGACAAAGGGGAGCTGCAAGGCTTGGTAGATGAGTTTGGGAGAGTGTGTAAGAAATGGAATCTAAAGGTGAATGTAGGGAAGAGTAAAGTGATGGTCTTTGAGAGTAGTGGAGCCAGTGAATGTACAGTGAGTTTGGATGGGGAGGATATGGAGAATGTGAGTGCATTTAAGTATTTGGGTAGTGTGATGAGTAAGGAAGGTGAAGTGCTTGAAAGGGCGCAGCAGGGAAGGAATGTTGCTTGTTCGTTGAAAGCAGTGATAAGAAACAGGGAAGTGAGCATGGACGTGAAAAAGTTGTTACATGACAGTATTGTGATACCAACTCTAACAAATGGAAGTGAAGCTTGGACCCTGTTGCAAGGACAGAAGTCAAGAGTGAGAGCAGTGGAAATGAGTTATTTGAGAGGAGCATGTGGAGTCACATGAAGAGACAGACTAACAAATGAGGAAGTGAAGGAGCATTGTGGTGTGGTTGTGGACATGATAGGAAGCGTTAGGAGAAACACGTTAAGGTGGTTTGGGCATATGGAGAGGATGGAGAGTGAAAGACTGATGAGGAGAGTGTATGTGAGTGAGGTGGAGTGGGGGAGAGGGAGGGGGAGGCCAAGGATGAGATGGAGGGATGGAGTGGAGAGGTACATGAGAGAGAGGGGTGTGAGTTGGGAGCGGGGTAGTGAAATGGCGGGGGCAGAGCGACATGGAGGCAATTTGTTTGTGGCCACCCCATGCGGGATTGAGGCGTCTGGGAATAGATAGATAAATAGTATTTAGATACCTTCTTTTGTAGATTAAGAATATTCTGTGCTGTCATTTTTGGGGGGACTGTCACCTAACACCATAATATTCTGTTCCAGAGAGGATGCAATGATGGAATACCTGATGCTGGCACTGGACTTGGAGATGTATGAAGTCAACTACTTTGACATTAAGAACAAGAAGGGCACAGAGCTCTGGCTGGGATTAGATGCTTCTGGCCTCAACGTCTATGAAAAGGATGACAAGTAAGAGACTGGCTCTTGTGATTGTCATATATTGTAGTGTACTGTCAAGCAAGTGGTAAAAGCTACATGCCGAAGTGGCTGTTGTTTGTGGCAGTATTTAACATTTTTTGTGATGCTGGTCCCTGCTATGCACTTGTATGCTCATTTTGATATGTATGAGTCTGTATTACATTAATCATACAGCAAAAATCATTACTAGGCATCTGTGCCAGCCATATTAAGCCATGTGTTTTATTCCCTTCATGATTCGATGTCCCATCTGCACATTGTCCCCATATAGTGAAAGCGAAGTCCTTTCAGTGGTGAAACAGGACTGTAGGATAAGAGATTATCTTCACGTTAAATTTGAATGACCATCATCCGTGGTATAATGAATCATTACCTATAGAGGGCAAATCTCATTTTAAAAATAATAGATATTACTCTTGTTGCATGGTAGTGTGAGTTGCATTTGTAAGTGTGCTTTGACTACAGTGGCCACAAAAATGGTCCACATCCACTTGTTCATTCCACTAATGGATCCTCTTCATCCAGGTTGACACCTAAGATTGGATTCCGAATCCCTGGTGTGAGATCCGTAACATTTCTTTCAAATGACTGCAAGTTTGTCATCAAACCCATTGACAAGAAGGCCCCAGATTTCCAGTTCTTTGCACCATGTTTGAGGATAAACAAATGCACCTTGGCTCTGTGTATGTGTAATCATGAACTGTACATGAGGCACCGGAAGCCAGACACCATTGAGGTACAGCAGATGAAGGCTCAGGCACGTGAAGAGAAGCACGCCAAACAGCAAGAAAGATGAAATTACTGCATCTTTTGTACTATGCTTATGAGTACTATTTTTGAGGTGTGGTTGCTTTTTAAATTGTGTAATACCAGTAGTGGTATAGGTCAATCTTTTAATAGTAAATGTTTGAGGGTAACTCTAGGTATCTGCACCATAGAGGAAGTAATATGGGACTGACTTACCATTTTTAGAACTTTCAGTTCTAAGTTTGATACTCCTTATGTGAACACTGATTATATATTGTACTTTACAAGTGTAGGGACACATCCATAGTTTCCACCACAACACATTTATCTCATTAAATGCACCTCAGTATTACAACACAGACAATCCATAAACATAGTGCATCAAAGAATCAATGGGAACATCCCTATCCCCTTGAAGAGACTGGTTTCCTGGAGTCCACTGGGTTCACATGCAGATGAGCCTGGGTTAACAAGAACAGCAGCACATAGTTTCCATTTTGTTTAACAGAGAGAAGCTGGCACATGAGATCGCCCTGAGGGAGGAAGCAGGAGTATGAGGAACGACTCAAGTCTATGCAGGAGGACATGGAGCAGTGACAGAAAGAGCTTCTTGATGCTCAGGAAGAACAACTGAAGCAACTGCAGCAGGCCGGGGAAGAACTGGAGGCCAAGCGGACAGAGCTGAGAGAGATGATGAGTTGACTAGAGCAGGCCAAGGAAATGGAACTGGAGGAAAAACTCAAACTGGAAGAAGAGATCCATGCCAAGCCGGAGGAAGTCGACCTCATCCAGCAAGAGGTTAATCACAAGGATGAGGATACTGGGTAGCTGCAGGTTTGTATGGTGTTTTTGGTTCATGTCACGTTAAGTTTGGGGAGTTGGGTGGAATCAGGCTGTGTTGTGATGAGGAGCTGAGTGAAAGAAACAATATATGACTGCTTATTGTAGTCAGCCTGTCTAACATTGCACCTGAAGTCTACCTGTCTCTGTAACCAGTTGACTGTCAATATGAGGCAAGTATGCACTGTAGGGAGCTTTTTTCTCCTCTGCTTGTATATTGTGCAAATGAAAATAAATCATTAAAGAACTTTGTTGGGTAGTAACCATAATCATTTGGGTGCATGGTTGTCAGGTGGGTTGTCTCTAAGTGGGTGAGGTCTGTGAGAGTTTCCAACTGAGGGATGAGTGGCAGTTGCTGCTCACATAATGCCACTCAGGGGCAAGTGTTGTTATGTTTAAGGCGGACTGAGATATGAGCGGTTGCCGTGATGTGTGTTGTGGGATGTTTAGTGTTTTTGCCTAGTTTTAGTTGTATTTTTTTATTTGTAAGAATTCATTATGTTATCTTAGTGTTTAATTAACAAACTGTACAAAAGTAAAATAACTATGAGACATAAAGTTTTTATGAGTGTTGTATCACTGTCAGATAATCTTTCAATAATGTATGTTAAGTAAAATTTGTGGTAGATTTTCAGGCATTAGTAGTTCATGTAAGTCTTTGTATGCCTCTGTCATTTAGTTTTTAGCTTGTATGCTTGGCTTTCAGCTTTATGTTGAACTGTGGTACCTACCTTTTCCTTGCTTTGATGATGATCTTGCAAGATGTTGAAGCAAGAGCTTAATAAGGGACAGCCGTGTGTAGGCGTAGGTGGTAAGGTAACTTGTGTGATGATTCCGAATTTGTTTAAGATTTTTTAATTAGGTTGAATTTGATTATGTAAGACAGTGAACCCTCGGTAATGATTTTTTGCCACCTACCTACCTCATTCAGTGCATTTAAAATTCTTACATTGTGCTTTTGTATGATTTTGCAGCATGTCTTCCTTGTCATGGGAAAATATCTTGATTTTAGCTACTGTGTTCAGACACCCATGAAATCTTTGTCAATGTTTGGAAGTAGCCAGCCAAGCCAGTATTCAAGTGTGACTGCAAGACTGAGTCAAGATCAGTGTTGTCTTAGTCTGGGGGTGAGTCAAGAGAACCCAATGGAGGTCACTGAGTCTTGCATCACTGTCTTTACTTCATTTACCCTTCTTTGAGACTACTTGCTATAAACGAAGGAATTGAGTACTGTAATTTGTTTAGTTCTGTTACCTAACTCTAACATTGGAAAGGTGTGAGGGGAGTAAATAAGTTCACAGCAACTACTTATGATCTTGAACTGGTCTCTCTGTTGAATGACTACCATCCTAAAAAAAGATCTGTTTTGTCCCCTACACTCTTCACCTATACATGCATGACATACCCACACCCCACACACCACAGATACACATAGCATCCTATGCAGACGACATAACACTTACATGTACACACCAAAACGCAAACACAGCCGCACACATCCTCCAACCTTACCTCAACAGACTACAAGAATGGTTCACCACAAACAGGCTCAAAATAACCCCAGCCAAATCTACAGTGACCCTTCTCAAAAACTGGACAGCAGAACACAGTCACATTCCACACCTCACTGTAAACAACACTCCCCTACCACACACACACACACACACACACACACACGTCCAAAATCCTTGGTGTAACATACAGTGCATCATTGTTATTTAAACAACACATCACAAACATCAAAAATAAATTAACACCAAGACTCAATGCCTTAAGGTCACTTGCCCATACAGCATTTGGGCACAACAAAGAAACTACCACCACAGTATACAAACAATATATACAATCAGTGATGAATTATGCTTGGGCTTCTAACCTCACTCAACACAATATAACACTCTTCAGGCCATACAGAACAAGGCCCTAAAAATAATCACAGGCTGCACAGCTACTACTCCCATAGACCACCTACACCAAGAAACCAAAGTCCTCAAAGTCACGGATCATCTAGACATGAGAGGCACCCAAATTCTCGCTGCAGCCTCCACATATCCACAACATCCACTACACTACATGGCAGCACATCCACACACACCAAGGAACATCAAAACAACACTCACCACACGATATCATACACAAATACCGTAATCTCTCCGCCCTTGCCTCCCTAAGACCAGCTTCCAGAAGCATTTCCACACTCAAATCACTCGCCGCTCCATTCAGTCACTTAAAGACAACACACAGCTGCTTCCACGGCCTCCTGATATCCATCCTTCTGAGTCCTATCTCCCTCGTGAGACAGGGTCCACCTGGCCAGGCTGAGATGTGGGTATCATCCAGCCCTCTTAAGTTATCAGAAGAGGCTGGATGACTCCGTCGCTGATGCCTGCCCGGGATGTAACACAGCACCCCATACTATTAAGCACATCATGGAAGACTGCATCGCACACAATCACCTATGCCAACAACACAACATACACTCCTTGAGAGCTCTGTGGGAAAGCCCGGTCTCGGCCATGGCCTTCCTTAGGGACTCGGGGCTGTTTGGCCAGACTGCCTAGGGAACAACTACTACTACTACCCAGGACTTGAACATTTTAAATTATTGAATGTTTTTGCATGTATTTTTATCGAAATGTTGTCTCTTTAGATGTATTTAGTGTATACCCTGTGCAACTTTTTGCTGGCAGCAGAGTCATTCAAAGGTAATTTAGTTATTTTAGAAGATTGTGCATAGTAAGCATGTTAACTAAAATTTATACAACTCTGTCAAAACCAGTTAATCAGTAATTCAGTACTGTAGTTTTGTATCTGTGAGGAAATAATTGTATTTGCATTTTCTTGCTGTTTGTAACATAATTTTATGTGAAACCCATGTCATGATAAAAATGCATAGCTTCATGTAAGTGAAGGCTGTAAGTACACTTTTAAGGGAGTAAATGATGGATTTGTTTTGACAGAGTTCATTTATCACATAATATGGAACTGTCATGAAAACGCATGACCTCTTTACTGTAATTGTATCTTCCTTATAGTTTCCTCCTCCAGATTATATTATGTATCTCAGGAAGACTTCAAATTCATTTTGCTAGATATTCCATTAACTATTTCCCTGTAATTGGGGCTAATATACCTGACAGATTGGCTAATTAGCATCATTAAGAGGTCTATCTATCTATTTATTGCCAGACACCTCAATCCTGCATGGGGTGGCCACAAAGAAATCGCCTCCATGTCACTCTGTCCCCCGCCATTTCACTACCCCTCTCCCAACTCACACCCCCTTCTCTCATGTACCTCTCCACTCCATCCCTCCATCTCATCCTCAGCCTCCCCCTCCCTCTCCCCCCCTCCACCTCACTCACATACACCCTCCTCATCAGTCTTTCACTCTCCATCCTCCCCACATGGCCAAACCACCTTAACGTGTTTCTCCTAACGCTTCCTATCACGTCCACATCCACACCACAATGCTCCTTCACTTCCTCATTTGTTAGTCTGTCTCTCCATGTGACTCCACATGCTTCTCTCAAATAACTCATTTCCGCTGCTTTCACTCTTGACTTCTGCCCCTCCAGCAGGGTCCAAGCTTCACTTCCATATGTTAGAGTTAGTATCACAATACTGTCATGTAACAACTTTTTCACTTCCATGCTCACTTCCCTGTTTCTTATCACTGCTTTCAACGAACCAGCAACCTTCCTTCCCCGCTGCACCCTTTCAAGCACTTCACCTCCAGACTTCCATCCTTACTCATCACACTACCAAAGTACTTAAATGCACTCACATTCTCCATATCCTCCCCATCCAATCTCACTGTACATTCACTGGCTTCACTTCTCTCGAAGACCATCACTTTACTCTTCCCTACATTCACCTTTAGATTCCGTTTCTTACACACTCTCCCAAACTCATCTACCAAGCCTTGCAGCTCCCCATCATCTTCACTGAACAACACAGTATCATCTGCAAACAACAGTACAGGGAGTTTCCAAACACTGCCCTCTCTCATTAAGAGGCCAGGGTCATTATTTTCTTAAGTGCTTATGAAGATATGTCCTTAACGCTAATTAGCATTTTAATTAACAAACTCTCTGACTCTGAGGGTGCTTTCCTCAGTCAAATAATAAAATGTCTGCTGTATTACCAACAAGAATGAAAGTAAAATATCACTTTGAGGTGAAGGAATGAAAGAAAAGCATAGATGAAGGAGTGAAAGGCAAGCATAGAAATGTTTAACAACTCTGGTAATGAATTTTATGTTGAGGGCTGCCATGGCTAAACACCATCTTTTTTTATCGTAATCAGATACCAAATGTAATGGAAAATTTTACCATGAAGATGGTTTTTTATTCCAACTGAAATCTTTAAGTGATTTTTCATTGCATTGCATACTTCATCTTTGAATCTGTCACATTTAAGCATTGTAAGAATTGTTAGGTGTTGAAGTAATATAAAATGCTTTCTTAAAATATATAATTGCTTAGTTTATGACCTGCCTCGAAGAATGTGCAGCATGTAGTCATAGCTTCCTGTCACTTATATCTCATTGCTAAGGACCATGTGATTCTTGTGCTTGTTTAAAGCTAAGCCTATTGATCATATTACTGATACAGGTTGAAGCAGGCTTGGCATGCATTGAAAAGTCAGCTTTTGTTGTTGTCTTTAACATTTATCATGTCAGGGATGTGTTTTGAAATATTACGTCTGTCTATATGTTGCCTTTTTCCCCAGGTTATCGGTAAATTCTGACATAATTGTAAACAAAGTAGGGCACTAAAAGAGGAACACCCCTGATTCTGATGCTTAGGAAATTCATGTTTAATGCTTAATGTTTTATATACTTCTTTGATTTGACTTACCCCTTCAGCATGTCTTTAGTTATCATCAGTAAAGACATTGCCAGATTGGTGGCTGGGGTGGCACTACCCAACTCGGAAGTATGCCTGGCCACCTCAGATTTCCGGATGAATACCCCCAAACTCCCCTAAAGAGTTCTTCCCGGACCACCCCATAATCAGGCTTGGTCATGCCCTGACCTTCAGATAACTCAATTAAACTTAGTAGAGACCCCTTTTGTGGAAGTGTTAATCTTAGTTGAGTCAAAACATGTGATGAGTATCAAGCAAGTTGTAACTCAGTCCTTAAATATCCGGACCAAGAATCTTTACCCGAGGTCCTGAGGAGCAAAAAATGATTGGTTGGTAGGTACTTAGATAGGTAAGAATAGACTATGTAAATTGAAGAATAATTACCATGTTTTCTTTTTCTCAACTTGGATCCTCTTCAAGTCCAGATCAGGTGAAAATTGTTGCATTTCCATAATAAACTGCTTTTCCAAATGTTGGTGTAATTCTGAAATGTGAACAGTTTAGGTCACTGATGTCAAAGTACAAATAGTGAATGGCATTGAGCACTGTAATACTTCACTTCCTCAACCATTATGCTGTATTTAAACATTTCATGGCACTGTGATAGCAAGATATAATTATGTAGTGTTGAGTGATGTATATCAAGCCAGGGTTAATATGCAGCATTGATTACCTTATCACACTCAACCGTTGTGCTTTGTCCCCAGTTCGAGGTTGAGGAGGTGAGGCGGAAGCAGGAGGAGGCCACAGCTGCTTTGATCGCAGCCACATCCACACCCCAGCACCACCACGTCACTGAGCAGGAAGGCACTCAGGAAAACAATAACATACCCAATGGCGACATCTCCAAGGAACCCATCAAGGACCTCACTAGAGAGAGGAGGACACTGGCCGAGCGCAATGAGCGGCAACAGAACCAACTTAAAGTAAAGCTTGCCCTCTGTTATTCATTTTATCTTTTTTAGTATATGCCTAGTGATCTAATGTTTCAGGCTTCAGTCTAAGTGGTAGCCATACATGATGCATCTTATTGAATCTTCAGAGGTTAGCTGGAGGGTCTTGATTATGTACTGTCATCAGGTGGAGGCCAGTTACCTACCATCAGATGTGAATTGTAGACTACACTAGCCTAGCATCAAGTCCGTATATTATACAGCAGTTAATGTAGATCTGGCTTCAGTTGAATGTATAATGTTGATAGTGTCAGAACAGCTCTGGACTGATAGTTATCTGATACAGTGATTATAGCTAGCAGTCATTACATGCTGAGTTATCTAATTCATTTGATTCTACCTCATAACATAGATGGGAGCCTCCACCATCGTCTTACTTCATGTAGTGCTGCATTCAAGTAACTTTTTACTGAGCGACAAGATAAGTGGTTTGCTTTATACCAGGAAACCATTTACTCCACTGGGTGGTAACCATATATCCAAATGTACGCCTGTAGGTCTCGTGGATTAAGTTGCTCCAACTTGATGTGTCCTTAAAGGGTTTACATCTGAGGGTTTGTTGAGGTTTATTGTTCATAAAATGTTTCTTGGGAGAGTGACTGGTCACTCACATCTTAAATATCAGTACTAAGTAGCCTAGTCCCAACCCCCTATACTCCTGTTGAGGCAATTAAACAAGTGGGTAATGGGTGGATGGAAGTCCTTTTTTCAGTTTTAGTCATCATTTTCATGTATTTTTGTATATAGTATTGGCATGTATTTTTGTCCATTCCTTTAGTAATCATCATATTATCTTCCTTTTCTCTGCTTTATATTTTTTGCCCATTCTTTAACAATCTGTCTTTTCTTAGGCCCTGAAACACAATCTTGAATCAACGCGAGACTCCGAGAAGGAGACGACGATGGACAAGATTCACAAGGAGAATATGCGGCAGGGACAAGACAAGTACAAGACTCTGAGGGAAATCAGCAAGGGCAACACTAAGTGTCGAGTAGACCAGTTGGAGAATCTGTAAAGTTGCCATAGGACCAACATCAATATCACACCAACACACATATAAACATTAAGCTTACTCATTTCCCCCCCTCCTTACCCTCATTTTGAGTTGTATACCCTCTTTGCTTCTACTGGCATATTTGTTAGGTATTTACTACAGAATACCCAACTCCTGACCGGTGAAGTTGGCTTATGGGCATCCTTGTCCATGTAACCAGGCTGTAATTAAACTATTTATAGAGGAGTATGAATAGGTTGGGGCATTCACCATCCACTCACTCGATGTAGTGCTGCTCTTGGGTGTCTGCCCTTTCCTCTCCTCCATCCTTCTTTCCTTCAATCCTCTTCTGTCTTTCTTTCCTTCATTCTCTCCTTGTCCTTCTGCCTATGGGTGACTTTACACTCCCTCTTCTGTCTTTCTTTCCTTCATTCTTTCCTCATCCTTCTGCCTGTGGGTGACTCTACACTGAGTAACAAGCCAAATGGTTTCCTGTACACCAGGAAACCATTTACTACACTGCCTGGTAACCATATAACCAAATTTTGGCGCCTGATGGTTTAGTGGGTAATTATGGCGCTCTAATCAGATTGAGATGGAGAAGGTTTATATCCAAGGAGTGGTTGGGGTTTATTGCTCATGTAATGCCACTCAGGGATGAGTGAGGCTGGTCACTCTCATCTTAAATGTCAGGACCAACTTGCCTAGCCCCGGGCTGCTATGCTTCTCTGTGGGGTGACATAGCATTGGATAATGGATGGATGAATAGCTTCTTGTTAGAACTTTCAAAAATTTGTGTGAAAACTCTGATGTTGAGAGATTGTTCATTTTTGGCCCCAGCATTTCATTAATACCGGATAGCTTAATAATTTCCGTACTTATGGAATGATTTAGTATTGTAAAATCTTTTTTTTTTTTTACATAATAGAGGTTATAAATTTTCTCTACTTTGAAGTGATATGGATCATTTCAGATGGTGCTGGATTAAGCTGCAGTCATGTAATCTGAAGTGTTTCATACTTCTTTGTACCATTTCATTCTTTCCTGTTTCCCAGTAGCTGCAAAATATCAAGATCTACACACAAATAGCACAAGGAACTTTTGTGCTGATTCAGTGTTTTCTATCCAACTTAAAAGTTTGCAATTCATATATATTAAAAAACAAAACAAAAAATCTAGAATTAGTATTTTACACATAATGCTCTGGATGGTAAGCATTGTTATGACTGTAAATATATGTTGGTTGATGGGTAGTCTATTTTGAATATGGAAAAATGTATTTGTACTGTACCATCTTAGCTATAGGTTGCCTTGAGTGTTGTACAGAGTGATACCACTAAGAGATCTGAAGAACTTGGATCTGGCTTTTTGATTTTACACACATCTATATATTGGCAGAAGAGAGTGGATATGTTCCTATGCAGGTCTTCCAAGCATGATTTTCACTTTTGTTAAGTTTGAACATATTAAAATGTTTATTTGTATAATCCTGCCCCACTTTAATTTAGATCTCTGTGGAGTGAAAAAGCTGGATATATTTTTTTAACTTACAGTTTAAGGCGTGCATAAAAGAATTGATGCTTCATTTTTAATAGGATCATATGTTTTTTTTTTTCTTTCCAGATAGTGTCTCTTATTGTATTTGATTTTTTATTAGTAAATACAAATCAGTTATGACAAAATCTGTTCCAAGATTTGGCCTATATGACAATGCTTTCCTGCTGCATTTGAAGATTGTATTGTGTTGCCAGTGCCTAAACAGACAGCCTTCCCCTTCCACTGTCCTCCCATGTCCTCCTGTTCTTGCTTTCTTGTTTAAGGAAGTGAAACTTTCTTGGCCATGTATATATACAATATATTTTGCTGAGAAGAATAAGTGCTTTCTGTTTATTACTAAAGACAAAAGTTAGTGTATCTAGACATGTTAATCGTGCATCAGACTGTATACTCTTATTTTAATTATATATTTCACATTAGAACAGTTCAGTACTCTGTATTTCTGTGATTTAACCTATCTATGCACAAGAATCTGTCGGCAACACATTAAAATACATTACTGTAATTCAGTATCAAAAGAGTCATCGTGGACTATCATTCACCCAGACCCTTTTTTTTTCAGCAGTGGAAAAATTCACTGTTGCCAGTGGAAAAATTCACTGTTGCCTGTAGATGTGTATTAACCAGTGAATTTATTCTTTACCTTGGGTGGTGTTACTTTTTTTTTTTTTTTAAATCCCAAGGGGAGATATATTTACTGAAAAGTAAGCAGCGCAGGAGGACAGGATAGCTATGAATCTCCTCAGCACTGACATTGGTGAAGTCCCTGTGACAAGCCTCGGTGGTTGTACATGTATCTATTGATTTAGTCTTGGATATCTATTATACATTGAGGTTAGCTTAAGTCATTTCTGAAGAAACTTGAAAGATATGATCACTTACTGTTTTTTTACTTTTGCCTCATATGGGATTTTACAGTAATGACTCTAGTAGACCCAAGCTGTACTGGACTAAATGGGGGAAACCCGATCTGATGAATCCAATAATCCATAGTATCTGGTGGTCCCCTCCCTTGAAATGGGATTTCTAGCACATATTGGAAAATAAAGTAGTAAAATAGTATAATCCATTTCTAAAAAAGAGAACAATACCCATTTTACATTAACCTGGACCATAATTTCACACCTTTGTCATATCACTTAATGACTATTCAGTATTTCTATAGGGCCAGTTTTGATTAGGAAGGGTATGAAACTCATGTATTGTACACTACATGTATAATTGGATGAACACTGCTGACACACATTCTTGTATGCTGTAGACTGAGTTAACTGTTGTTCATTGTTACTATCGGCAAGGATTGTTTATGGTTGCTCTAGTGTCACATCTGACATAGAGTCTGAGGTGCTGGGGGTTGGGGTCCTGAGGCTGTAATGCTGGATCCTGAGGTTATGTACAGGCTGGCTGAGAATGTTAGCACTAGACACATTGGAGGTCCCTGAGCCTTTTGGCAGGAGGGCACAGGCTTGAAAAACTAGAAGATATCAGCCTGGATCAAGGCTGCTGCAGCTGCATTAGCTTCAACATGATGAGCTGCATGACATAATGCTGAGCCAGAGGCTGTCCAACTTTGCCTATCATAGTCAGAACAGTGTCTGCAACATCAAAGGTTGCAGGAACGATCCAGGTGCTTTGTGCTCCTCATCCTTTGTCTTTCTCCTTTGCTGCTGCCTTGTCTTGTTGTAATTCAACCACAATCCCCTCTTCCATCTGGTGATGGTAGCCAGGCACACCAGCATCCTCATCCAGGCACTCTAGCAGCTGCTTCTCAGCAAGGTTCCTCTGCTCTGCAGCAGCCAGCATTTTTGCCATCCTTAATAGCTCAAATCCCTCAAAATCATGCAGTGTTGCTGGAGTTTGGGGGGCTCTGAGGAGTTTGCAACACCCATTCTTGAGCATGGCAATAAACTCGTTCTTTCATGTCTCTGCCTGGTTGAAGATGGCAGCCTTGATGGTGTTTTTCTTGAAACTGAGCAAGGTTTTCTTGCCTTTCGTGTACTCATTGTCTTCCTGGTCCATCCCATCTTCAGTCTCAGCAAGGTATTGCTGCAGACAGGTTTTTCTGTAGTGCCTATTAGCACTATAAATCCCTGGTCCATGGGCTGGATAAGGGCAGTGATGTTTGCTGGCAGCAGCAAAACTTTGATTCGTCCATCCCTGCTGCAGAGTTTGGTGAAAGAAAGATGGGCTGGTGCATTGTCCAACAGCAGAACTGTGTCCATGTCGTCAGGACTGATGCCATACCTTTTTTTGGTGCCGTGGTGTAACTAGTCAGTTATGATATCCCAAGTAAACCAGGCAGACTTATTACCATGGTACTCTACAGGAAGTTTGGCTATGATGTTCTTGAGTGACGTGGGTCACTTGCACTTAGTACTATGACTGGCTGTAGGCAATGAGAGCCATCAGCACTGGCACAGGCCAGAATGGAGAGATGCTTCTTCATTGTTTTATGTCCTGGAGTGTTGCTAATATCTTTGGAAGCCTGGGTATTTTGAGGGACAGCACACCAGAAGAGCCCTGTTTCGTCAGCATTGTAAATTTAGAACTCATGCAGGCCCTCCTCCTCCATCAGCTTCTGGATGATCAGTTCCGCAGCATCAACATTGGCGCTGAACATCTCTCCAGTTGTAGCCTTGTTAACAGTGCCATAGTGCCTACTGAACCTCCATAGCCAGCCATCACTACACTTGAAATTTTCGACTCCATGGTGAGTGGGCAAGCCATTGTCCTGCGTGTTGGATGTCCAGGTAAGGCATGAACACCTATAGTTCACTCCCGTGTGCACCACTTATTCACCATTTTGTCGAACAAAAGCATGGATAATAGACAGATAGTATGGTTTATCTGTGTTGTAAGTGTGGTGTGTTGCAGTGTAAGGGATGGCACTGCAGCTAAGGACGGGGCAGCATATGAGGTTTTATCTGAAACGAAATTTCCGAGAGATGCATTTCTGGTGTGGATTCTTATACTGTGGTGATTGATTGAAGATTCTGCATTGCTATGGTAGGCATATTTCTAAATGGCTAACCAGTGAACAGTAAAATAGTAAAAGAAAATATACTGTACATAGTTTTCGACCTCAAAATTGGTACCTCCAGCACTAGTCTTATGCTCTCCTGAATGTTATACCTCTGCGCAGTACATCACTTCCAGCCTCGTCAGTTAACACTCATATTGATACCTTACTACTTCACCACACCTCTCACTGTAAAATCTTGTTACATTTACCCCATGCCAAATTTTCATGGCTGGCGGTATGAAAAACATTTACAGATGTTCTATGCTTTTAATCAATAATTTAGTGATATCCTAGAGGATACAGGAAATTTCTTGTGATTTCTGGAGTTTAGCAATACTGGAACTTTTTATTAAATCTCCTTTTCTCAGTGTATGCCCTGCTGATCATGGAGAAGGAGGAGAGGTGTGGTGAACATGCTCATGCTTTTTACTTAGTGAATCTGTTTGTTTGTCTAGAGGCCACCAATACCTAGCCATCTCTTGTGTGTACAGTAATGAGCTGGATTGGCTGCCAGGGTTGAGTAGGTCAGGTGCATTGCCAGAGGTGAAAGATACTGTAAGTGTGAATATCTTTTCATTCTCGTAAACCTGTTACCCTTCCCCTAATAATGTCACCAGACAGATTTTAGCCAGTGCATTCATCCCAGTTTTTGTAGCCCATATTTTCGTTAGCTCACAAGGTTCTCAAGCATCACTTTATTAACGAGTTTTTTCCATTCGTATACCTATCATCACACTGCTGAGAAATTTAAAGGGCCTTGCATGCTCCATTTCCTGACCATCCGGCCTAACTTTGCACTCTATGGTTTAATTTCTCTCAAACGTCATAACAATGCTAATACTGTAGCTACATTCACTTCTAGATTTTGTCTCTTGAGTGTTTAGTAGAGTTTTGTAATCTGGGGGACATGTAATGTGCTAGAGTGTTTGGAGGAAGTTCAGGGAGCTGTTGCCTCTCCTGATATGAGAGGGCTCCCCCTACTTGCGAAAGGAGCTTAGTATGTGGCTTGTGTTAGGAGTGTAATGCTGTATGGTAGTGAGACATGGGCAGCAAAGGAAGAGGATTTTCATAGGCTCAAACGTAGAGAAATGACAGTGATTAGATGGATGTGCAGTGCGTCCTTGAATGCGAGGCCTTGGGGTCTAGGACTGAGACTCAAGTTGGGAGGAAGAATGTGACTTTAAATATACTGGTGTTGTGATGAGGAGGGGTAGATTGAGATGGTTTGGGCATGTTAAGAGGATAGAGGATGACAGTTATGTGCAGAAGTTGCAAAGTGTGAATGTTGAGAGGATAGAGGATAACAGTTATGTGCGGAAGTTGCGAAGTGTGAATGTTCGGGGTAGGGTCGCGAAAGGCAGATCGAAAAAGACCTGGGACGAGGTCATGGAGTGTGACGTTGCCAGAGATCTATCAGCATGGTGAGCCGCCACTAGGTGACCAAGGCCGATGCACACATGCAAGCATGTTGGAACCTTTATAAAAGGGCTGTCTGATGCCATACAGAATGTCATAGAGGTGATTCCTTTGTTCCCAGCTCCTCCAAGAGTAAGGTGTCTGGCAAAACTAGTACATAGAAAGAGTGTGACATACTGTAGACAGGGAGATAGACGAAATTTTGTTGTGTTTTATGAATAATAGGCAGGACTGAAACAAGTGCTGTACTATAAGTCTCGGTTGTCTTTTTGGTATTATTGTCATTTCAGGCCCAGGTCAAGGGGGAATCAGTATCAGACTAAGAAAATACAAAGAACATTAGTTTTTCCTTAATAATCCCACACTTATTTCATTCCAGAGCAGCTTGAAAAGAAAGCTAACATTCACTGGATACCTATACCATTTTTCTCCCTTTTAATGATTCAAAAGAGTAAATTAGTTCTTGAGAATATGTTGGCTATTTGTACTGATCTTTCGAGCACTCATTATTGTTATAGTATTGATTTTATCGTACTGAGGGGTTTGAAGTATGCAGTGTGCGTTTATGTGGCTGTGATACTGTAGTGAATCTTTTAACAGTGCCATCTAGCTGTTGTATGATACGTTTTAAAGTTTCTCTGCTGACTAGTGACCGCCAGACCATGGGAGAGGAAGAATTCATTAGCCCTTGTGGAGACATCACAACCTAAAATTACGGTAAATATTGCTGCCCTTCATGGTTATAGTCGTTTTATCTTAACTTGGCCCAGATTTTTATCCTTTTGCGCTTACTTCTCGTCGCTTAGTGACAGAATTTAAAAAAAATGCCATAGTTCTACATCCCTTCTTCATGATTTGTACTATATTCAAGCGTTCTCGTTACAACCCAGTATCCAAGATGGAGAGATGGCAATATTAGGCCAAGTTAGAGTAAAACGGGTTTAGTGTATCCAACTGGTACTAAACGTTATTCTTATATGTTATTTAGCATTTAATAAGAGTTAATGGTGTATTAAGGGCTATTTCTCAGACAATTAAGCCATAGAAATCTGGTAAATATACATAGTTATTATCAGTGCATACTCTTATTACGAGAACTTGTATCTGAGTACCAGTTAGCATCAGGCTGGATCCAATGGGTGTATTAGTGGTTAAAATGTTCAATGTACAGTCGCGTTCATGAGTCCTGATACACATGTAGTTGTCTTGTCCGCTGTTGTGTCCACCGTTGGTAGGATGTTGAACTATTTCACTTGCTAACCGACCAAATTATGTTCAGTGTATCAGGCAGTAAGCACAAAAGTTCCATATTCCAAAAGCAGTGAGCAGTACAATAGACAACAAACCCACCTGTGTATCGGGACTCATGAACGCGACTGTACATGAGTAAATCACAACTGCGCGCGCACACACACACACACCCTCACACACACACACACACAAACGCAGCTCAGAGAATTACATAGTCATGCGTTTGAAGCCAAAGTGATGTGTTTATGGGTACAAATTGCATCATAAAACATATTTGGTTGAGTTGTGATGGCTGATGGAGTGAATTAAGGGTGATATACTCCATTTACCTCAGCTTGGCCTAGGTTTTCGTCCTTCGCAGCTTATTTCACGTACGTCAAATGGCAGAACAAGACGATACTACAGTCCTACAGTATTTCATTAGTACTTCTTCGTGACCAGCATCATAGTGTAGTGTTAAACTATTGTTAAAACTCAATATTCAAGATGGAGGGATTACAAATTTAGGCAAAGTTATGTTTGAGAAATGACAACTATACTCTTTTTACTCCAGCTTGGTCCAGATTTTCGTTCTTTGGCAGCTTATTTCACGTAGCTCAGTTACAGGAAAGGACAGTACTCCGGCTCTACTCATTTTCACAGCACTTATTCGTGACTAGCATCATAATCTAACGTTAATCTATTGCAATGATCCAGCATTCAAAGTGGAGAGAGAGAGAGTGTTATGCCATGGGTGAATGGAGAGAGGGGTCGCTTTCTCGTCCCCTAACACTTTTTCTTTACCTATTTATTTTACATGTTAGGCCTTGGCACTCTCTTGCCTATAATTTACGCCTTTTAATAACGACGTAACAAAAAAGTGAACATTTACGTCCCCTTTGCGTAAATGCAATGGAAGATGTTTTAGTAAGCATTTTAAAGCAATAGGACTAGGAACCAAAGAGATTAGGTCCCTTTTTCTCGTTAGTTTAGGAGACTTTAGTGTAAGATTTGTATGCTTGTGTGTGTGATTTTTGTTTTTGAGTGCATGTGATTGATTAATTGATTGATTGATTTTATGTATGTGGGGTGAATGGGTCAGGGAAGGCAGGTAGGGGTCGGGATTTGGAAGGGGAGAAGAGGTTGGAGGACGGAAGAGGAAGAGGAGGATAGGAAGACGAAAGGAGAAGTAGGAAGAGATAGAGGAGGAGGAAGATAGGAAGGAAGAGGAAGGAAGGAGAAGACTGGAGACGAGGAAGGAGAGAGGAAGAGGGGGAATAGGAAGGAACAGGGATGGCCCGACCGGGGGGGGAGGGGGGTTACTCCCCCCAGCGTGTGTTCTGAGTTGGTAAAAAAATTACTGAGTTGGTCAAAAATAGAGAATGGAGACTTTTTTTTAACATAAAAGGAGAGGTCTCCAAGAAGACAAAATATATATATATATATATATATTTTTATATACGTTTCTCTTTATATACATAGAGAGAGAGAGAGAGTTGATCAAAAATGTCTACCCTCCCCCACCCAAATCACATATTCCTCCAGCCATCCCTGCCCCACTCCCAGCATCCTTATACATCCCCTTTCTTCAGCACCCCTTCCCAGCATTCTTATCCGTCTCCCACTATCTCCACCCATCTTCCAGCATCCCCACCCCTCTCCCAGCATCCCCACCCCTCTCGCAGCATCCCTATCCCTCTCGCAGCATCCTTACCCCTCTCCCAGCATCCCCACCCCTCTCCCAGCATCCCTACCCCTCTCCCAGATCCCCTACTCCTC
>JAGKTI010006587.1:21061-40086 GCA_018397915.1 Birgus latro
GCTGGCAAGAACAGGGGTCAGTCAGCACAAAGCCTGGTAGTGGACGCCCAAAAGCAACAACTCCCGAGCAGGACGAGGCAATTGTGGAGAGAGCACAGGAGCGACCGTTAACACCTGTCGTGAACTATCCACGTGATTTGCACCTGGCCTGCAGTGTCCCCACTGTGCGTCGACGGCTCCACGCAGCTAATATCAAGTGTCATGTGCCTGCCGCAAAAGAAGTGTTGACCCCTTACAACAAAGATGACAGAATGGGGTTTGCCCTACAGTACTCAACAGAAGACGAGTTATTTTGGAAGAATGTAATATTTACAGATGAAAAGTGTTTTTCTTCTGTAAAGGCAGGGCCTGGGGTGTGCTGGAGGGTCACGAAAACGAGATACTTAGACAAACACATTTTTACCAAGGCAAAAAGTGGACGTGTATCTACGTCGCTGTGGGGTTTGATGTGGGCTTACGGACCCGGAGAACTGTAGGAAATTGATGGTAAGTTAACAAGTGAACAATATATAAGAATTCTTGAGGATGTTCTCCTGCCCACAGTGCGTGTGATGGCAATCCCAGCCTCTCACACCATCCATATTGTGCATGACCGCAGCCCCGTCCACATGAGCAGAATGGTGAGAGAGAGTGGATTGATGTTCATCCCGAATGTCACTTCATCGACTGGGCAGCCAAAGGATGTGATATGAACCCCATCGAAAACCTGTTGGCAATGATGGTTCAGGAGTGGGATATTGAGCATGAGCGCACGAAAGCTGCCATTGTGCGTCACGCTCAGGACGTATGGGAAGGCATACGTCGACGTCCAAATATATGCTCCAATCTTGTGAGGTCAATGCCAAACAGACTTAATGAAGTGATTGATGCTCAGGGAGGATGGTCGTCCTATTAAATCATCTAAAATCTCTGAGTGATTTGGGCTACGGAGTTGATAAATGGAAAAGTGACAACCATGATTGCGATGATACTATTTGGCAATATATTCGTTCTGGTTAATAGAATATAATATGTAATATGCACTGCCTGTATAATCCAACAATGTTACCAACTAATATATTATACTGTTTTTAAATGTTATACAGTTATAATAATTTTCACTGTTCATTTCTGTGAATTACTTTGTTCTTTGTTACTATTGTCTTATAAAAACAAACAGTATTTTATGACACTTTAATATATCATACAATAACCTCTCAACTTGGTAACATTATAGCCTTAAAACCTTTGACTATAGCACATACTGCAAACTTCACAAGTGACATATCGATCCCATAGTGGTATCTAATCATATCAGCCATTTGATAACCACAGGCCTAATGGGTAAGGCGCAGATGTAAATTCCAAGACTGTGACACATTCTAGTTTGTGCTCGCTCACTTCGGGTACTAAAAAATATTATGTCATGGTGGCTTAAGATAAAGATATGTTCAGTTTAGCTTTGCAATTTTTATGGACAATATTCAAATATCATGAAAAAACAAAAATCTAGTGGTAAGTTTAAGAGTTATTACACGAGCGTCTTTCAGGCTCACCCGCAGACAGGAAGTGCAAAAAGCGTCACACACACACACACACACACACACACAAAACATAGCGAGTGAGAACGAATAAGGTAGACACGAGTTCGCATGCCTGACACTTGGCCTGAAATTGCCCTAGACACACATGCCTAGAAAAATACTAATTTGAAGTCTCCCACCATCGAGCCGCCTTTTGCAAAAGACCCAGGTCAACCTACGGTAATTGCAGCAGAGATGCCTCGAATAAGTGGGAATCTTGCTCGAGACACCACTAATTTGTTTGCATTTTCAGCTGTGGAAGATCTATTTACGTAAACTAAGGTGAATTATATTAAGTTTTGTATAATAGTCTGGAAATAACAATGCATTATTGATACCAGCAAAACACACGAGATGAATTGTACCGCGATCGCCATGGGTTCGTACCCCTCCCTTGTCGCCTCCCTCTCCCTCTCAAGTTTCGTTGACTGACTCCACTTCCCACTTCGCTCGTGCTAGAACGTTGCTCCACCTGTAGAAACATATGCCTGACAGGGACTGTCGACGAACTTTTGATTGTGGGTGTACGTCCACACGGTCGAACAATGTCCGTCGGACAAACACTGTTACCAGTTAACAATGGAAAGCGTAAAGGCTCGCTGATGACGTCAGAAGGGAGCACCAAGAGGTGCACCGAAAATTGCCCATGTTCGTAGTATCGGAACTTCGGACACTGTCGGGTGGGACAGAGGCTTGGAAGTATACGATACTGCCAGGCACACGATAAACAAAGTTACTTGGTTACCAGATTTTCTAAGTCTGTTAGTTGATTAGTTCTCACCTGCCCTGTCAACATGGCTAGCCGTACGTCTGTCATGGAGAAAAGCTGCCATTGGGATAGAAGAGAGACCCTGTTGCAGAAGTTTACAAAGACAGAAACAAACGTGTAGCGGCAATTAATAAAATAACGGCAGAACTTCAGAAAAGTGGATTATCTGTTATTGCTTCTGAAGTGAAGAAAATAGAATCCATGCACAGAAACTAATTTCGGAGGTGCTTTTTCTAGGAAAATTAGGCAAGCTCTCCTTTTCATCGATGATTGTTGAATAGGTATTCCTATTTTTAATATGACGATATGTTCATGTTGTTGAATAATTATTCCTATTGTTAATATGATATGGTACGAACGTAATAACATTTGTCTGTGTATTCAAAATTACATGCAAATATACTCTCTGAATCATTTGAATTAAAGCTTAGCAAAAAAACAACAGTCGTAGTTTGTCTATATCCCATGTTTAGAAACAATATTAACAACTTTACATATGTGTAAAGATAATCTCGTTTTACCTGCCGGATCGCCGCTCAAGTTGAGTGATGTCTCAGCGCCAAACTCCAAGCAAAACTAATGTCTTTTCAGATACAGTTGACAGGAACTATAATGCATATTATTAGTCTGGTGTCTATGTGCTTAATAGTAGGCCTGTCCTTCACATTATGCGTGTCATTTTTATTACCTGCCTTTAACCTGTCACAAAGAGGCATTGCTTACCTTTAGGTATGGATCCTTAAGCACATCATAGATGGTTTGGCACGTATCAGGAATAATTGCAGACAGACTCTGTTTAGATATTCTTGTTCTGTATTGAAGGGAAGTGTAGGAGCACCCGGTGGAAAGGTAAATCAACGTTGCCTCTAGACGTGCTTCTGGTGAAATGCTGTGCCTCATACAGGTGTCCTGCTTCGTTATGAAAGGTTTTACCTTCTCCAATAAGTCGTAGAAGCTGTTTGGGTCCATCCTCATATAGTTTGTGAAGTCTGATTCATAACCAATTCGCAGTTCATGTAAAATGGTTGCATGGCTTCCCCTTTCTCTTCGTGTTTGTAACCAGTCCTTGCACCATTCCCTTCTTGTCACCTTGTCCTCACACAGTGCAGCAATTATCATGCTGCATAGTGCAATTTTCTTGGTTTCGTTTTTTATCTTCTTGTGCACCATGGTGATGATGTACCGCACTAGACGCTGGGAACAACCACCTGTCGGCGAAGTCCACACTAACACTGACGTAAATACCTGTGTGTTGCCAACGGACATCAGCTTCGAACATTGTCTGCCGGTCTTTGCCTGGTGAACAGAGTAGAAACTGTGGTATACAACTTCGTCTGGTACCACTGTTTGTTGCCATATCAACTTCCCTCGTTTCAGCGATTATGATGTCATCCTGCTTCGCCTTATGATATGGTAACAGTGTTTGTCCGACGGACATTGTTCGACCGTGTGGACGACTTTAACACGAGAAAGAACTTTCCTTGGAGCTCCAGGTACTGTAACCTAACAATAAGTACTATAATCATGTTGGTTTCCTTTCTCGTTCCAAAGCTAATAAAATTTCTTGTCCTGTCACAAGTAATGATGTCAGCTCTTCAAATCGCTTCATCATTTAACCCTTCCGTGGCCGTGGGTCCGGAATTTTCTGTGCATCCCAGGCCGACACCGGGGCCATTTTCTGAAGTTTCAAAAATTGACTTTTTATTGCCATAGTGTAGAGAAAGTTCAAACGCACCTAACAGTGCAAATCCCAGCTTCCTAGACCCATTCTATGGCTTGCAATGGAGCACGAAATTTGCAGAAATATCGGTAACCGATATTCGCTGCCGAGAGGTGCTGCCGCAGTGCAACTTCACAGGTATTGTTATCATTTTGTTGTACCCCGCAAAACAGTGAGAATGATGCTGAAATGTTGTGCATATATGAGATATGATGATAGCGAATGATTTCAGTACGTAATATGTTAGGAATGGCTGGGGAAAAAAATACGAATATTTTTTTTCACCTTTTTTATATAAAATGTTTATGGTAGATTCGAGTTACTTTTTATGTTATTGTTGTGCCCATGCTTGGAAAAGGGAGTGAAAGGGTTGAATTTTCTGTCCTAAATGAGAAAATTGCCGTCCAACGAGGTTAGGCTCTCCCACGGGAGATGAAAGTGGAGGGTCAGGTCTAATTAGCAATAGGCAGTTGAGTCGCAACTTGCCGCTTCCACACCACGTGCATGGCTAAAAATAGAATCGTAATTCAGTTTCAAAACTACGAATAAGTCTAATTATTACGAATACAGAGACATGGCAGAAATAAATACATTTACAGACGGGGAAAACGTATTTTTTCCATAATAACACTTTCACCTTTCTCTGTCATTTTACCTTGTTACTTTCGTAATATATGTTGCTGCCTGTCTGTCGTGAGTGTGGGAAAGTATGATATTTTCTGCCTGGGTCGAGATAATGGGTGTAACTATTGTGTTTAGGGATGGGCACGGGCGAAAAAATTGAAAATCCACTTGTCACGGCAGCAGGTGGTAAACTGACAGATGAGATGTAAAAGCGTGAAGTGAAGGTCAGTCTAACGTCCTAGATGTTCGTTCACTTCCTGAAAGTTTTCAAAGTCTTCTACAAGTCGCACTGCATCGAATTATCCAAATCAGTACAACAAACCTGAGCAAATAGGTAAAGATACCAAGACAAAAATGTATTTTTCACTTATCATGTCTTTTTGGTTTGTGCCTGTATTACTTCATAATCATAAGCAGGTGGTTGTGTGTGTGTTTTGCAAGAAAGGACAAAGATGATATTCTCTGCCTGGGTCGAGATAATGGGTGAAGTTGTGCTTGTTTAAGCATGGCCAAGAGCGAAAAAATAAAAAATCCACTCATCACGGCAGCAGGCTCTGAACTTGATAATGTGTATGGGAGTGTTGTGTAGGTCAGTCTGAAGACGTTCAGAACGTTTGTTCACTTCCCAAAAATTTGTAAATTTTTTTTGTAGACCGCGCTCAAACAACGCCTGTGGCCATTTTGGCTAAACATCATTCGACGCCGGCGGCCACGGAGGGATTAATTCCCAGATCACGGTTTCGCTCAAAGATTATATCAGTTCTGCAAGGATCCCACAAACACCAGCCAGCCTACTACTCATCACCCTACCAGATCTCGATTTTGCCAAGAAATATGTTATCTTTCAATGGCAGAATAGCAGGTAGCAGTTGGACACAAGCCTATGGAAGCTCCATGGTGTGAGGCCTTACCATATAAGACTGCACATTACACTCCGACTAATAAGTCCTACTGTATACCTCTGACTCAAGCTGTTTATCTATTGTTTGAGCAGTGAACCTGGGAGGTGTGGAATTTCTTAAGGGTTTCATAATCTTTCACCGTTATGAAAATATCGACTACCAGCACGTATTTAACTCTGATACCAATGCAACAAGGAAACATGACCGTAGTTTGACTTTGAGTGTTTCCTCCGTGATACAAGTACATTACTCAATTCCTTCACATACATGATACTTAATACCGGCGTTTGGCTACCAGCAGAGGTAGTTGACAGTTCATCTGCAGAACACTTCAAGTTTTGTCAGTACTGTGTATGATGAATAATTCCTCCTTGCCTGTAAAGTTTCCTGTCCTGGCCAATATTCCTTGGTTGAAGTAAACTTTTCTATTTCTTCTTCTTCTGTGCCTGCGCTGCAGATGAGAGAAATGTGTGGGGAGATGCATCATATTTACTGTCCATTTCTCTCAAATAACAATATGTACCTGGCAACTTCATTCATGGTACTTATTCGGTTTAACACCTTAACCGTGGGTCGTCACTTTAATGACGGTCAGGTGCAATGTATCATACTGTGGGCCATCACTTGAGTGACTCTGTGTTATTTTTAGTTCCCCCGGGCTTTCAGGTGGTGACTTGTATCATCTATCAGCACTGCCAATGTCCAGCAATAGTCAGAGCTGCTAACGTCATCAGTACTCCCATCCATTGTTGACAATTTAGCCATTTTCTTCCATTCTAGACTCCCATCCCTACATCCCCTCCATTACCCTCCCGTGTCGTCTGCTCAGTCACTCTGCGCTAAGTAATTCTTCCCCGGATTTTTCCACTGTTTTCATCCATTGAAATGAGACCTATGCCCTATTCTTATACAAAATAATATGTACAGTATGTATAAAAAATAAGATAATTGATAGTGCCATACACCTGGAATTGGCTAATTATCACTTGGCAACATCCAACCTGCACTCGTTCGCAAATTTCCCCTGCTTTTATTTCCCGTGAAATATGCCGTATGAGCTACTCTCGTAATATAAATGTATATAAAAAAGGAAGGGAGAAGCCTGAGTGATATTTATAATCACCTGGAAGTAACTAATTTATTATGTACTGTCTAAATTTCCTATGGCTTATTTCTTAGCATATACATTAGCAGGTGACATTTTCAACTCTTCGCTACCCAGATACAGCCAGTTTTCTCTCGTCCTTCACGGTGAAATGACGCCCCTCCATTTCTGCCGCTTTTGCACCTATTATAAAAGGCCCTGTGACCTCTACCCTACTAAACATCGTGTTGAAGCGGTATAGGACTGTAGATATATCTAAGTGTAATAAAGTACTAGAAATAATAAAGTGTGAGTGTGTATATGAGTAAGAAATTACAGAATACCAGCGGCAAATTAGCGTGAGTTGGAGGCTCGTACGCGCTTGTATTTTACATTGCTTTCACAGTGTTTTTTTTTTGTATGGATTCCAAACTACTGTACTTGGAAATCATTGAATAGTGTTTCTAGTGATAATATCTGGTAGTGGTATTCAGATTAGGGGATGTCGGGAAGTGTAAAGTGGAGACTTAGTTACCCAAATTCAGAAGTCTTCACAAATCCTACTGTAGTCGACGAGTGCTAAAAAAAACATCCCAGGAGAAAGCTGAAAATATGTGCCATAAGCTTATTTAATTATAATATTCTAGGACTAATAACTAATTTTTGGCAAATATTCTAAAAAAGTCAATCGGAGCACAAATATCCCCACAGGAATGGCCCGGCATCCCTCTGACAACCCCACGGTGTAGGGGTTAAGCAACTCACCTTCTCTTTTCAACTGAGACTCAGCTGTCTGAGGCAACTGCTAGCAAACCCTTCTCTGTATCCTCCCCGCTACAGGGGGGTCACCTTGACGTGGTGGCGGGGCTTGAAGCATGGTTGGCGGTGCCACCTACTTTGGGGGCTTGCCTACCTTTGTAGGGTTCGGCATTTGTCGGCCTCGTGGAGCAAGCACCTCCTACATCACTAGTGGAGGAGGCCTGCTGGTGATGTTAGTCCCTGCCCATTTGCCATCTAGGGCGGGACTGTTGCCTCCCCACGTGTTTGCCATGCGTGGCGTCCCGTAATGCTTGGAGACGGGAGTCCTGGAGGTTGAGCGATGTGCCCTGCATCTAGCAATACACCTCTTTGGTCCCTTATTCTGGCTAGACGGGTTGCCTGGTTGGGCCCAACCAGGTCAATCGGCTGGTCATACGTTGGCTAGGGTCAAGTGGGCACTGGGGGACCTGGTGGCTCCTATCGTCCTGGACCATCCTTGCCCAGGTCCCCCGGTGGTTACCCGCGTATACTCTCCCGCTACCTCTGGGGTCACCAGTGGTGTTCTCCCTGGTACACGACCTCCCCTTGTTGGGCTCCATGGTGGGTGGAGGAGTGGGGAAGTTGTGAAGTTTCTTAATGGCAGAATTTAACCAAAATATTGTTGACGACACCTCATCTGTCCCTAGCAATTCCTCAGGACCTTCCTACCTCATTGCCACTCTGAAGCCTTTCCAGGCCCCTGGTGACTTTCCTTCTTTGCCCCAGCGTTCAACTGGGACTAGGAGGAGGCCACGTCGGGTTGATTCGGCTCTCGGGTTCTGCCCAGAAGAAAATGAACAAGAGCATTATGCAAAGTACCTAGTGCTGAAACCCTCTGCAGGTGGCTCAGCACTAGATGTTGATATCTTTGACCTGTACCGAGCCATTGTTTCAGCTTGTGGTCACGAACCTGTAATCTCAATCCAGGGGGATGGTAGCCTCCTTATTGAGGTGTCCTCCCCAGCAGAAAGCTCTCGTCTCCAGGCTTTGTCTTCCGTATCTGCTACCACTATGACTTGTATCCCCCATGCCACCTTTAACCAGCGCAAGGGAGTTATTTACTCAGGGGACCTCCTGCGGTACCCAGAGGTCCTGTTGTTGGAGGAACTTCACTCCTCTGGAGTAGTGAGTGTCAACAGGGCAATGAAGAAAGTTGACGGTGTTTTGACCCCAACTCCAACGCTGTTCCTGACAATCGAGAGATTGACGCTGCCTGCTTCGGTGAAACTAGCTTGGTTTTCACCTCCGGTGAAGCCCTATGTTCCAAACCAGAAGAGATGTTTCCACTGTCATGGGTATGGGCATGTTAGCCACTCTTGTCGCCATGCACAGACTGGCCTTCCTGGTATCTGTGTGTCTTGTGGTGGATCAAACCATGCCAGTGACTGCCCATGGCCCCTTAAATGCTATCATTGTGGAGGTCCTCATGCTGTCTCTTCGAAAAACTGTCCTAGGTACTGCCTGGAAAAAGAGATTGTCCATACGTACACGAGAGAGGGTTTCGTTCCCTGAGGCCAAAAGGAGAGCTCAGACCATCTTCTTTCAGCCTAGGGTTACTTATGCTTCTATACTATCTAGAATGCCAGTGCAACGCCATGGATCTCAGAAGCAGCCTCAACCCACTCCAGTACCCCCTCCTTCAACTCAAGTAATACAGAATGCTGTCCCCAAGGTTACCGCTGTAAGTGAGGATTATACTTATCTGACCATTACCGCTGCTCCAGCTGTTCCCCCCCCAACTCCGGTGGCTGATGACTTACTCACTTCTGATTTGGCGCCTATGAATCAGGAATCTTCCCCTCTCGAGACGGTAGCCCCTGCAGGCCAGGTCTCAGCCTCTCCACCTCGGTCCACAAGTAATAATGATGTGCACTTTTCTACCTCTAAACGCCATCGTGGCTCCTCTGAGTCTTTGAGTACAGAAGATCCCCCAAGCAAGGTATCACTCGTAGAGTCCTCCCTATCTAATGTTAGTCGTTCCGTGTGCCAGCCCTCGGACCTCGCCTCTGGGTCACGGAGGGCTCCTCAGGCGTCAGTTGAGTCTGACGCCTCCTCCTCGGGAGCATCGGAAATTTCTCCTCCAGTTGCCTCTGAGGATTCTGTCCTGCACCCTCCAAGCTTGGAGGTCAGGACCCCAACCCCCACTACTCGTCCCCCTGAGCTGTTGGGGGCATTGGACAGAGGTATGAATAAAAATTCCTCACATACTGGGCATCGTCGAGTAACAGTCAAGTCTTCTACCACTTTGCAGGACCCAGGTCATCGCACTGTTCACAGTGCTGCTCGTGAACTGCCCCCTAGTGGACGTGCCCGCCCTCCTAAAAAGGCTCTCTCCCAGGGTCGCTCAGTAATCTCCACTAAGTGACCCTTACTTCTGTGTAAATAGTTCCTCCATTTTCCTTCATCTTTTTAGTTCTTTTATGTGTTTTTATGCTTTTACCTCACTTTTTAATTGTGTCAATGGCTACTATCATCCAATGGAACTGTCGTGGCCTACATGCCAATTGGGAGGAACTCTGTTGGCTTCTGGCAAGGTATTCCCCTGTGTGTGTTTGCCTTCAGGAGACAATGGTTGGAGATTCTTCTCCCTCCAGTCCTCCTGGTTACCATGTATTTTATTCAATTCCTCTTCCTGGACAGGGGCGTAGTGGTGGTGTAGCCATCCTCCTACACAATGACACCCCTTTCATCCACCTGAATCTTACTACGCCTCTACAGGTTATTGCTGCTCAGGCTTTCCTTCGTCGTTATTATACAGTATGCTCCATATATTTACCACCCAACACAACAGTCAGCAGGGACGAGCTCGAAATCCTTATTCGTCAGTTACCTTCACCCTTTCTACTCTTGGGGGACTTTAATTGTTGCCATCCGATGTGGGGTGATTGCCTTACTAACCAACATGGAGATTTGATGGCATCACTACTGGAAACTGGAGACCTTGCTTTAATTAATACTGGGGCATTTACACATTTTCATCCCCAAACAAGTTCCTTTACTGCCATTGACCTCTCTGTTTGCTCACCTGACTGCATCCTGGATTTCACCTGGGAGGTTATGGAGAGCTTACATGGGAGTGACCACTTCCCTGTCCTCCTTACTTCATTGGTATCTGGTCTCTGTTCCCGCTTACCGAGGTGGAGGTTGGATAAGGCGGACTGGTCACTTTTCTCTGCTTTGGTATCTTCTGATTTCTCTTCAGAGGAATTTCCAACTACAGATGAAGCCGTTTCCTTTTTCACCTCCACTCTACATTCTGCTGCCCTTCAGGCTATCCCAAAAACCTCTGGCATGTATCGCTCTCGACCTCTTCCCTGGTGGAATGAGGAATGCAGGGTTGCCGTACGGGCTAAGAAGATAGCTTTTTCCCGCTATCGAAGGCATAGAACTGAGCATAATCTTATTCAGTTCAGGAAGGCAAGAGCTAAGGCTTGTCAGGTGCTCAAGGATGTTAGGCGGGAATCTTGGAAAGCAAATGTTTCCTCAATTAACTCTAGGACACCAGTGTCTCAGGTGTGGAAGAGGATCAGAAAAATTTTGGGAAAATTTACTCCAACTAAGTCCCCTGTGTTGAAGGTCAATGGCATTCCTGTCAGTGACCCCGTGATTGTGGCTGATATTATGGCATCTGCATTTGCAACAGTCTCTCGTAGGGACCCTGCCACTTCAACATTTACAAGACACAGGGAGTTGGAGGAAGTTAAGGTGCTGGACTTCTGTTCGGAGAATAGGGAAACGTACAATCTCCCTTTCTCTTCTCGCGAGCTACAGTTTTCCCTTTCCCTTTGTCATGACACATCTCCAGGGCCGGATGACATACCATATGTGATGCTTCAGCACTTGGATGATGATGGACTGTTCTCTCCTCAACCTTTTTAATAGAATTTGGAGGAACTCTTCTTTACCCACCTCTTGCCTTAAAGCTATTGTATTGCCATTCCAAAAGCCAGGGAAAGCAGGGTACAGTCCCCTTAAATATAGGCCGATTGCCTTGACGTCCTGCATGTGTAAACTGTTTGAAAAAATGGTCAATACTCGCCTTATATATTTCCTCGAAAGGAATGAGTCTCTTTCTAATTGTCAGTTTGGTTTAAGAAAGTATCGCTCAACAACCAATGCGCTGGTACATCCTGAGGCAGCAGTTTGTGCTGCCTTTGCTAGGAAGCAGCACCTAGTATGCGTTTTTTTTGGCCTGGAAAAGGCATTCAACACAACATGGAGATTTGGGATATACAAGGAACTACTATGGGATTACGTGGAAGACTGCCTCTGTTTCTTATCGATTTTCTTCGTGATCGTAAATTCAAGGTTCGAGTTGGTGCCACCTTGTCTCCTTCGTACCCTCAGGAGGAAGGGGTGCATCAAGGGAGTGTCCTTAGTTCGACTCTGTTTGCAATTGCGTTGAATGATATTGCAGCATCAGTTCAAGGAGTATCTGCTTCTCTATATGTTGATGATTTAACATTATGGTTTGCTGCTTCCCGAATGGCTGTGGCAGAGCGCAGATTGCAGCTTGCTCTAGACAGGGTCTCACACTGGGCTACCATGCATGACTTCCGTTTTTCACCAATTAAAACAGTGGCCTTACATTTCTGTCATTTGAAAGGTATACATCCAGACCCAGACCTCCAATTGTACGGTCAGAGAGTGCGAGTTGTAGATGAGGCAAGGTTTCTTGGCCTTATTTTCGATAGGAGGTTGACATGGGTCCTTCATATCCGTTCTTTACGTCAGTCATGTCATCGAGCCCCTTCTCTCCTACGGACCCTGTCCCATCTGTCATGGGGCACCGACAGAACTACCCTGCTACACCTCTACCATACCTTAGTGAGGAGCAAACTAGACTATGGGTGTGAGGTGTACTCGTCTGCTTCGGAGGCACGGCTGCGCCCATTAAATTCAGTCCATCATGCTCGGATCCGTCTGTCTACTGGGGCTTTCCGCTCGTCACCGATACCTAGTCTGCTGGTTGATGCAAATGAGCCACCATTGTATATCCGTAGACAGTCCTTATTAGTGCGTGTTGGCACCGCCTCCACCGTCTTCCCAACTCTCTGTGTAGTGGGGCTGTCTCTGAGATTACTCTTCACCACTTTTACAACACCCACCCTCACCATCCCCACCCATCTGGGTACAGAGTAAGAGCTGCCATGGAGGAGTTGTGTATTCCCTCCTCCCCTGTTTGCCCAGTGCGTGTTTCCCGAGTGCCTCCATGGCTTCTTCCAGAGGTTCAACCATGTGTTTACTTCCCCGATAGAAAGACCTCCCTTTCCTCACAGGTGGCCCTCTCTTTTTTGGAACACACAACTACCCACAGTGACTCGATCCCTGTGTACACAGATGGGTCCAAATCCCTTTCTGGGACTGGGTTTGGTGTCATTCTTAATGATTTTAGCCGTGGCGGAAGTCTCCTTCCTTCCGCATCTATTTTTACTGCTGAACTTACTGCTGTTTTAGTTGCAGTTGAATTGATTTTTAGTTTACCTCCATCTTCTTTTACCATTTTTAGTGACTCTGCCAGTGCCTTGCAAGCTTTGTCTTGTACCTCCTCATCTCATCCCCTAGTCTTGGCCATCCTGGAGTGGCTCTACTTGTTGAATAGGCGTGGGTACTCTGTAAAGACGTATTGGGTCCCTGCCCATGTAGGGGTTGTGGGCAATGAACGAGCTGACTCCTTAGCGAAAGCTGCTGCGTCACGCCAATTCTCTCCTCATTACCGTGTCCCGTTTGAGGATCTCCGTGTAACCAGTATGGCGGCTGCGCGTTCTTGTTGGCAGAAGAGGTGGGATGCCGTTGGGTCAAACAAGCTTCGCAGTATTCGTCAAGACCTTGGTGACAGAGGGTATGTTGGAATGTCCCGCCAGTGGGAGACGGCCTTAGCTCTCCTACGGATTGGTCACACTAGGCTGACCCATGTTTTTTTAATGGACAGGGCTCCCCTTCCCTTTTGTGATGCCTGCCTAGTTCCTTTGACAGTACGGCACATTCTTGTGGAGTGCCCCAGTCTGGGAGACCTTCGTCAGCGGTACCTTTCAAGGTGCCGGACTGGTGATGGGTCCTACCTTCTTTCCTTGGTGCATGGGGAGGATGCTTGTACTGCTAAAGGAGGCACTTTTTCGTTTTTAACTCATGCTGGCCTGCTGAGTAAGCTATAGTGCTCAACTCGTTTTAATTTATATTTTAAAGTTGTTCTTATAACTCTCTTTATAGTGTTTTTAGCTTATACTTGTCTTTCAGTTTTGGAGTGTTCCATATCTCCTCTTTTTATGGATTTTACATTATGCTGACTCTTTTTTTTTTTTTTTACAGTTTTGTGTTCGGCGGCATATGACCCTTGCTGTTGCGCCGCCAAGTCAATTTTCATTCATTCATTCTCTGTATCCTCCTTTCTCTATACAGGTACTCATTTTAAAGCCAAATGTGGCTTGTCTTGCTCTCGTGTTCTTTGACTTGGTTCTTCTGAATTCTCTACTTTATAGCTTCGGTATTCCTGTTATTCTCTGATTAAATATACCTGTGTTGTTTACTTTTTCCCGAATTCTGCTTACTATGAAAAATTCTTTGACCATCTTGCTTCTGTGATGGAACACATCCTATCCATTTCTCCTTTCTCTGAAATCTCCATTCTTGGGGATTTCAATATTCACCACCAACTTTGGCACTCGTCTTCTTTCACTGATCCACCTGGTGAACAAGCCAACATCTTTTCTATCCTTAGACCTAGTGTAGTTTGTATATCATCCGACCCGTGTCCTAGACTGCCTTGGAAAGTATTCCAACATACTTGACCTCTTCCTTACAACTAATGCTTCTGCTTACATTGTTCATCTTTCCTCTGCCTTGGGCTCCTCTCATCACACCCTTATTATCTTAGCCCGTCCTGTCACTCCAGTATGGCCTGTGGGCCCTCGAAAGAAACGTCAGTTGTGGCACTTTGGAGCTGCTGATTGGGAGGCCCTCAGGCAGTACTTCTATGATTTTCCCTTGAATTATTATTGCTTCCATGGCTTGGAGCCATCTGAATGTACTCTGCACATTACGGAGGTTATTCTCTCGGGCGTAGAAGCATACATTGCATTCTCATATCCTTTGACTAGTGCAAAAAAGCCTTGGTTTAATCACTCTTGTTCTAATGCTGTCCACAAAAGGGAGAGGACCGATAAAAGGTACAGCAGCCAACCCATCCCTGAATCACATCTTTTTTAAGATTTCTGCCCGGAATCGTGCTAAGTCTGTTCTTCGCTCTGCTAAAAATAATTTCATCCGTGCTAGATATTCCCAACTCTCCAACTCGATTTCTTCTCGCTCCTTTTGGTACCTTGCCAAAAACCTTTCTAACAACTTTACCTCATCATCCTTCCCTCTTCTTTTCTACTCTGATGGCTCTGTAGCTATTTCTTCTACTGATAAAGCAAATCTCTTCGCTCAGACTTTCTCTTCCAATTCTACCTTAGACGATTCCGGTGCTGTTCCTCCATCATTTCCCCCCTCAGACTTCCTCATGACTGGCATTAAAATTTCTTCCACTGATGTATTTTCTGCCATCACTGGCCTCAGTATTAACAAGGCATATGGGCCTGATGGAGTCCCTCCTGTTGTCCTCAAAACTGTGCTTCTTTGCTTACACCCTGCCTAGGTAAACTCTTTCGCCTATGTCTGTCAACTTGTACCTTTCCTTCTTGCTGGAAGTTTGCTCTCAATCAGCCAGTCCCAAAGAAGGGTGACCATTCCCAACTTTGTAACTATTGTCCAATTGCTTTAACATCCTGTGTCTCAAAAGTTTTCGAATCAGTTCTTGACAGAAAAATTTTAAAGCATCTTTCCTGTCACAACCTTCTTTCTGATCGTCAGTATGGGTTCCGTCAGGGACGCTCCACTGGCGACCTTCTCACCTACCTTTCAGACTCCTGGTCATCCTCCTTTCGGGACTTTGGCGAAAGCTTTGCCATTGTACTTGACATCTCAAAGGCTTTCGATCGAGTCTGGCATAAATCTTTGATTTCCAAACTGCCCTCCTACGGTTTCTATCCTTCTATCTGTGCCTTCATTTCTAGCTTCCTTTCTGGTCGTTCTATAGCTGCTGTTGTAGACGGCCATCGTTCTTCTCCTAGACCTATTAACAGTGGTGTTCCTCAGGGCTCTGTCCTATCACGAACTCTCTTTCTTTTATTCATCAATGACCTTCTAAACTGTACATCTAACCCTATCCACTCATATGCTGATGATTCCACCCTTCACCTTTCCATTCGGTTCCCGCAATGCCCATCTCAGCAGTTACTTCACCAAACAAGGGATGAGGCTATGACACACCTAATGTCTGACTTGGCTCATATCTCTGATTGGGGTAAAAATAATCTTGTTATTTTTAATGCATCAAATACTCAGTTCTTACACTTATCAACCCGACAAAATCTTCCTCAGGATTACCCACTAATGTTTAATAATGTTCAGCTCAGTCCTGCATCATCCTTGAACATGCTAGGGGTTTCATTCTCTCAGGATTTGTCTTGGAAAGAACATATTACATCTCTTGTGAAATCTGCTTCCTAGAGATTAGGTGTGCTGGGCCGACTCCGAACTTTCTTTACCCCTGCACAGATGTTGACCTTGTACACGGGTTTTATTCGCCCGTGTATGGAGCACAACTCTCATGTGTGGGGAGGCTCACCACATGCAGTTCTTCTCAATAGGGTGGAGTCAAAGGCTTTTCGTCTCATTAACTCTCCTCCTCTTACTGATTCCCTTCAACCTTTGTCTCTTCGCCGCACTATTGCTTCTTTATCTCTCTTTTATCGCTACTTCAATGGTCACTGTTCCTCTGAACTGTCTGCTTGCATCCCTCCACCTCTACGACGGGCACGTAGTACCCGTCTAGCAACAAACTCTCATCCCTTTTCTGTCCAACTCTCTAATGCAAGAGTTAACCGTTACTCCTAGTCCTTCATTTATGCAACTGGTCAACTCTGGAACTGTCTCCCTCTGTCTGTATTCCCTACTTCCTATGATCTCCAATCTTTCAAACGCAGTGTGTCCAGGCATCTCGAAATGAATGGATCTTGAATTTTTCTCTCTTTGGTATTGTTTTTACTTTTTCTTGGAAGGAACAGTATGCGGGCCCTGGCCTTTGGTTCCTTCTTCCTTGCATAAAAAAAAAAATTCCCACAATCCCACCAGCCAAACATAAACTCTACTGTTAATAATTTCAGGAGCGTTCCTGCTGGATCAACATCTACTAAATGTGCAGCCGCACTGACTTCTGTGCTTAAGGGCAGCTTGCCACCGAAAATGAATACGTACTGTCTCCGCAAATTAGAGACCAGAACATTCAGCAAAATGAAATCCATGAAAATCTACGTGTACAATGTAAGAAGCTTCACAAAAGATTACAAACTTGATATCTTAATTACTTAATTAGAAAACATTAGTTGGAATATAGTTGGTGTGAATAAGATCCACGAAAAGAGAAGAAAGGAATTCAGCTCGAAGACAGCAATCACATTGTTTAGTGCAAAAAAAGGGAACATTAAATAGTGGTATAGGAGTTATAATTAACAGAAATTCTGCAGTGTATCTGAGAAAGTAGCATGGATTGTAATTAAACTAGGCAACAGACACACCCTGATAATAATACACGTACATGCACTAACTTCTCAAAGCTTAGATGAAGAAACAGAAACATTCTACGATGACAATTCCCAGATTATCGAAGAAGAAAGGGCCATATATACCATACCCATGAGAGACTTCAAGGCAAAAGTTGGCAAGTAAAAAATTAAGAATCATGAATGGGAACATTCAGAGTGGGACAAACGAATGACTGAGGTGAAATGGAGATTAATTTTGGTGAAATGCATAACAAGAGAATAATGAACACATTCTTTCACAAAGGAACGGGGAGAAAATGGACCTGGAGATTGAGAAGTGACTTCATTATAGCGGATAAGAATAACACGATCGCAATAGTCACAATTATCAACTAAGTAAATTTAGGAAGTGACCACAGAATAGTGGATTGCACAGTCACAGTCAGTTTCAGAAGTAAAACGAACAAACTGATTAAAAATAAAAAGATGTATCCAATAAAAGTAAGCGAAAACAAAGTAAACTTTCTGTTTGAAATAACGAACAGACTTCAGGCCCAGTGTTATGCTGAGTGTGACATTGATAGGTTGAATGATAGACAAGCAAATATGCAAAGAATCAATGGAAGTAGTAAGGAAACCTAATACAACCAAAACCAATAAGACTTTAAAAATGACCCGCTAGCTCATGAGAACGAGAAAGGAGATGAATGTAAAAAAAAAAAAAAGAAAGACAAAACAGACAGAGCAGAATAATCAACAAGAGACAGAGAGAAAAAGAAGAGAAAGAATCATGAATCAAATCAAATAAACAATCAAAAAGGGTAGAGTCTGAATCACTTCCGAAATAACATGTCACTAGTAGAGCAACAAATTATATCACTGAAAGACAACAATGGAAAAGTCATTAAATGCAGGGATAGGATTGTGAAGAGTTGAATAATTTTATAAAGAACCGTATGGATCAACCATAATAGCACAAATAGCTAACTTCTTAGTTGACGGAAGTCAAATATCAGATATAACACCAGACAGAGTAAACATTTAAAGTACGAAAAGAGGGATGACCCTTGGGAAGATGGAATAGTAGCAGAAATACTGACAGATGGTCGAGAAGTACATAAAAGGCACACCCACTTATTTATCCAGTGTATAAAGAAGGAGAAAATTGCCAAAACATGGTGTAATGCAATAGTTATTTTGCTATAGAAGAAAGGCGACTCAAAATATCTTAGTCGATCATCTACAAACAGTGAATCAGCTAATTTAGAATACTTCAGAATATAATAAACCACTGTGCTTAGACTTTGTTCATTATAAGGCGGAATTCGACTCAGTGTAAAACATAGCACTTATTAATTCAAGTGGGAAAACGGAGAAAACGAGAACACTGTAAAACTGCTCGAAAATATATATAAAGAGTGAACTGATACAGTTAAATTACGTATTGACTCGGAAAGAATTAAGACTGAGAAGAGCGTGTGTCAGGGAGATACAATTTCACCGAAATTATTTACACCATGTCTAGAAAGTATTTTAAGAAAGCTAGACTGGAAGAACAAATGAGTATACTTAGATGGAGAAAACTTACAGTAGACCTTTTAAGATTTGCTGATGACATTGCCTTAACACGCCCAGTCCACACCAGTTATTTACCCAGCCTACGACCAGATCCCGACCGATTTTCAACTTTTTTTTTTGCTCAAACCTCTGTCTGAGCCAATCTCTGTCATGTTCAGCCTGCAAATGAGCTGACGCTTTTTCAACGGGAGCTGGCAACCCTGGTTGATAGGTTTGGCACCACAGGAGCAGGCTCAGTAATGTTTGGGCAGCCACAGGAGGAGGATTGTCTCTGTGTGTGATGCACCACGAGGGCATGTTTTGACTCAAATAACACAGTTATTTGGTTACCTACCACATTCTCATCATGCCTAAAGTAACCACAAGCAAGGACAAACGTGTGGAAGTGATTACTTTATACAAAG
>JAGKTI010006588.1:0-11087 GCA_018397915.1 Birgus latro
GTATGAAATAATGGCATACTCTGTTGTAGAGCTTTAGGATGAGCTCAAGGAAATAAGCCAATTCAGTCTTTGACTCTGCTTGAAGACGTCTGAGATTAATTATGTTACCGTCTAGAAGGAACTAGATTTTTATTAAATCATCAGGATTCATTTGTTGGTAACTTAATATGGTGACTGCAGTGAGACACATGTTGAAAATGACATGTGCCAGGACACATGCCTACTTTACCCTCACATCCACGTTGAAGGGTTTGAATTTGCTCCCACCAATGGATACACGATCATTAATGTTGTCAGGCAGAGTCTTCAGGATTTTTTTTTTTTTTACTCCAATCCTTGAAAGAGCATTCCATGAAGTTTCTTGGCTGACAATGCCAAATTCTTTTGCAAAATCATTGAATGAAATATATAATTTGCGGTTCTGATCATGCCATTCTTTTGCATCTGCCTGAAACAAAGCTCATAAGATCATATCATAGGAACCTCTTTCCTTCCAAATTCCACATTGTGTTTCAGGAAGTGTTTACTAAATCAGATGCTTGGTAAGCCTGGATAACCTTATTTTGGTTAGTAATTTGCTAGCAGTCACTAGGAAGAAATATATCTCTTGTGTTGTCACGATGTGATCAATCACCTTTCTTTCTTTTTTTCTTAGATGGTTTAAATCAGTGGTACTCAAATGGCGGACCACGACCCAAATTCGTACTGCGACGAGTGCTGGTGTGGAGCCCAGTGACTTCCTTCTTTGAATATAGAGAATATAGTTTATATAAAAAAAAATGAGCATTTCAGATTTATGAATGTTTTTTTTTTTATCTATATCACCTGATAATTAGCATTTCATATAGTTATCTATACTGTATGCAGTATGTTAAACTCTTGCAGTAATGTCTTAGGACATGGGTATTACTGTATACAGTGTTCTCTTTATAAAATACATGACAGAAATTTAAACTTCGTTATTAAAAGTCAGATGAGTGAAACTACTGTCTAACAGAGACTATGAATTTTCCAAGTACTTCTGGTGATCACATTTCATCAAACTAAATACCATGTCATCTCTGTGATAATTATTTTCCGTATGAATACTATGTGGCAAGTTACAGCAAGTACCCAGTGATTGCTGTCATTATCTTCTTCAAATGATGGGTTGGCAGAAGGGTACTGAACTTCTGGACTAGTAATGGGTGGACAGTACAATAGGGATGCATTATACATTTTCCTGCAACCAAATAGATCACCTGCAGACGTTTTATGACACTAATAATATTATACAGTGTATCCCAGCACTTAATGAACTAACTTTAGAGCCTTGGTCAGTTTTGTGTAAAAAAAAAAAAAAGTATCCAAATATGTCCAAGACTCAACCATTTCGGAGCTATATTTGTTATTGACCTTGTAGGCAAAATGGTCTCCGTCATAATTTACTCACAAAGCTATGAGTAAATATAGCTCCTTACCAGTTAACAACTGGTCCCATGCTGATTTCCCTCCCTTAAAGTTAGGCCTAGAATAAGTTAATACACAGGTCTTCAGACACCCTCTGTATACCAGTAAAGTATTATTTTTTTTAATCTGGACCTCAACTATATAGGAAGTGAGTGTAACTGAACCTTCAGACAAAGTAATTGAAGAACCCTGGCTCAGATGATTACATCAGTTATGAGCCATTCAGCTGGAATTCGTTCTTGTCTCCACATTGTCAGTATCAGATTATGGACACGCTGGTAGGTAAACTGGCCACCCTCTTTGATTAATTCAGATAGTATGTTGTCAGGGCCTGGTTTTCCTTTTTATTTTTAGAGATCAGATGGCCTGAACAGTTTCTGCATGTGTAGGTGGGATATTGAGATCTACTGCTTGAGGAGTATTTAGGGTGATATCAGGGATATTATTCTTCCCAGGGTTTATTCGATTCAGTAAGCTACTATAATTATTCCTCTGTACAAAAGAAAAGGGGAAAAAGCAGTGTATGGTAATCATAGGGGCATTTGCCTTCTCAGTGTAATAGGAAAAGTATATGGCAGGATACTTATTGACAGAGTTAGGGAAATTAAAGATGAATTAGTTGGAGAAGAACAAGGAGGTTTTAGGAAGGGAAGAGGTTGTGTAGACCAGATATTCATTCTTAGATCCTTAGTGGAAAAGTTTCTAGAGAAGGGAAAGAAGTTGTATGCAACCTTCATGGATCTGGAGAAAGCATATGGCAGGGTGGATAGACAAGGATTGTGGAAGGTATTAAGAATATATGGAGTGGATGGGAAGTTGTTGAAGGCAGTGAAAAGTATGTATGAGGGTGCTAAGGCTGCAGTGCGTGTGGATGGCAAACTGAGTGAATTTTCCATTTGAAGGTTGGATTGAAACAGGGATGTGTTATGTCTCCATGGTTGTGCAATCTGTACATGGATGGGGTTATAAAAGAGATACAAGGTCGGGCAGTGGATGTTGGAGCGGCCCTAGTGAGAGAGGGTAGTGTTTGGAAACTCCCTGTACTGTTGTTTGCAGATGATACTGTGTTGTTGAGTAAAGACGAAGGGGAGCTGCAAGGCTTGTTAGATGAGTTTGGGAGAGTGTGTAAGAAACGGAATCTAAAGGTGAATGTAGGGAAGAAATAAATTGATGGCCTTCGAGAGAAGTGAAGCCAGTGAATGTACAGTGAGATTGGATGGGAAAGATATGGAGAATGTAAGTGAATTTAAGTACTTGGGCAGTGTGATGAGTAAGGATGGAAGTCTGGAGGGTGAAGTCCTCGAAAGGGTGCAGCAGGGAAGGAAGGTTGCTGGTTCGTTGAAAGCAGTGATAAGAAACAGGGAGGTGAGCATGGAAGTGAAAAAGTTGTTACATGACAGTATTGTGATACCAACTCTAACATATGGAAGTGAAGCTTGGATCCTGTTGGAAGGACAGAAGTCAAGAGAGAGAGCAGTGGAAATGAGTTATTTGAGAGGAGCATGTGGAGTCACATGGAGAGACAGACTAACAAATGAGGAAGTGAAGGAGCGTTGTGGTGTGGTTGGGGACGTGATGGGAAGCGTTAGGAGAAACACGTTAGGTGGTTTGGGCGTGTGGAGAGGATGGAGAGTGAAAGATTGACGAGGAGAGTGTATGTGAGTGAGGTGGAGGGGGCGAGGAAGAGATGGAGGAATGGAGTGGAGAGGTTTATGAGAGAGGGGTGTGTGAGTTGGAAGCGTGGTAGTGAAATGGCGGGGGACAGAGTGACATGGAGGCGATTTGTTTGTGGCCACCCCGTGCGGGATTGAGGCGTCTCGCAATAGATAGATAGGCAGAAGCTATTAAAGTGTTGTGACCATCTTTCTAGTATTGCTTGCTTGTGTTTCAGGAGCTCTTCTTCAGCTGATCTTATATGGGCAATGTTGTGTTTGGTTCGCCCATAGATAGTTTTTATTTACTTGTAGAAGCAATGTTGGTCATAAATATCAGATGTCTTTGCAGCATTTTTGCATGTGCAATCCACCATTTGTTCTCCATATCAGGCTGTTATCTCAGGGCTTCACTCCTGAGATTCAGCTTTTAGGGTTATTGAGCTAGGATGAGCCAACCAGTTGTTGGGTGCTCTATTTTCCATCGCAAGAAGGTAATGTATGCCATCAGCATTTTAATCAAACCAGATCATATGGCGGCAAGTGGAGAAACCTAGGGTTTCATCTGCAGTGTTCAGGCAATCTGGATCTATGTTTGTTGCATTGTTGTTTGGGTCATGTGGTCAGCACTGAGAGAGCTTGTCTATAATAATGCTGTGGAAGATGTTAAAAGCTGCTGCATCCTTTATAATACTACAGTTTAGTTTCACTGAAAATGGTCTATAGTGCATTTTTGGGTGTATGACTAGTTGCAGTTTAGCAAGCATAAGGTTATGGTCTGTTCAGCAATCAGGACCTCTCGTGGCCTGAGTTATGGGAACTTCTCTTCAATCTTGCAGCCTTATGGTTACATAATCAATTTGTTACCAATGTCTCTGTCATCAGTGCATCGATGGGTGTGCATCCGTGGGTATTTTTTTTCTTAAGTTGAAAAATGGGGTGTTTGATGACCAGATTTTGTTGTGAATACAATGAAAGCAGTCTGAGGCCATTGCTGTTCATGGTAGCAACACCATGGTAGCCTATAATGCCTTGTTAGAGCTGATTATCATTTCCTACTCTGGCATTAATCCATTGTGTCCGGTTGTCATGTATATGTGACGGCTCAGGGACGACAGGGTGGCACGTATACATGATCTTGGTTTCGCAGCATTGTTTGAATATTCCACGGGTTATTTCCACCGCACATAGCCACTGGCAACCCTCCTGCATGCACCTGAGTTATACTCCAGCTACCTGCGTACCTCTGTAATGGATAGAAAAAACTTTTCCCTGTGTCCGGATCCTTGGCTGAGCATCCACAGCCGATGACTTCAACACCAATAAAAATCAAAGGCCAGAAAAGAAAAGGCGTTAGTGATAGGGAGAGAACTCGAGGTGACATTATCATCAACAGTGAGTGGAGAGAGTGACTCTTCTTCTGAGGAAAGCGATCACCATGATGAGTGTCAATATTTATGCATCGGATGAGGAGTGTGGATCACAGTAGTCCTCCACTGTGTGCCCATCATTTCCGCCTGTACGTTCATCTGCTATTTCCGATGATGGGAATGGTTCAGAGGGTACTGACGATCCTGGAGAGGGGGATATATTTTTTTTTTATGTGTCGGACACTGGGCATAGGCTTCACAGCCTGCTAGCAAGGCCCAGCAGTCCTCCTACATACCAACACCTCTACATGTCACCACTTCGGCGCTAACACCCACCGTCCATATTGAATGCATGCTAGGGCTGTCTCATACAGGACTGGTGTATTGGTATTAGTGGGGGTATTTTTACGACATGTCGGCGGGTCTTCTGGTAGATCAGTAAAGCCTGATTTTTAATGAAATTCGAATCCTTAAACTGTTCCCTGCCCCAGTGAGGATTCGAACCTGGGTCCGTCGGGACTGCAAGCCACCTCTCTACCGATCGAGCCACCGCCTCCCCTATGGCATGGATGACAAGAAGGAAGAGAAAGTAGAGAGTGGAGAAAGGGAGGTGGAGGAGGGAGGGAGGAGGAAGCATGGTAGGGCAAGCCTTGCACAGTGCACTATATTTTTAAGTGAATAATGGAAGCAGAAAGTTTGTATCATGATGAAATCAGTGCCTTATTTTTTATTAAAAGTTTTCCTGTGTGTACATATTTGTTATGATGAAAAAGTACAAATTACAGGGGAAAAAAATCTGTTACAGTAATAAGTATAGTGGATTTTGGATAGTACGTGGATAACTATTTTGTTCACGATATTATTATTTAGGTTTTATGTAGTAGTAGTAGAAGTTGCAAATACTCAGACTTCTAGTGGCACAGCGGTGCTACAATCGAGGGACAATGCAAACAGACATGTGTGTGTGTGTGTGTGTGTGTGTGTGTGTGTGTGTGTGTGTGTTGTAAGGTGCTGTTGGAGGCATGGTGGATCAGTGGTGAGGCGAGAAGGCGCATAGAGCTGTAGGTGGGCTGAGCTAGCACACCTCAAGGTCATTGCTATAGTAACCACACTCACAACCTATTTCACACTACACGTTTGAAAAACCTACACGGCAATGGTGGTTGTGGTGGATTGTGGTCTTCTGGAGTGTTATTATTGTGGAGGGCTTATATAAGCCTTAGCTGTGGCACTGCACCTCAGCCAGTCATAAGGACATGAGCAAAGAAAAAAATAAAAAGTTGCCCCCTTTCCCCACTCACTCTCTCTGACTACACACAGTTCATGGACAATCTGAGGCAATCAGCTTGAAGTTGAAGGATTGATGAGTATTATGACACTTAGTTTTTTTTTTTAAATTTTTGGTTAAGTATTCACTGAGATATTAACCTGTGAAGTGCTAACAGGATCAATCGATCCTTTTTACTGATTATGCAAAATACCGAATGTGATTGACAGAGGGGCTTTTGGGAAAAACTCCAGACACTAGGCTTCGGCCTGACTGACATATATCGATGCAAACCAAAGAGAACTAACAGCCGTATTCTTAAAAAAATAGTCCCTTCCCTAAACTTTCCCTTCCCGTCCAAGGAGTTATGATTTCCATCGGTATTCATAGAGATTCCCTTGGAAGGGAAGGGACAATGTTCAGGTTGGCAGCCCTGTCAAGCTAAAACGACCCATTTTGCTGATATTTGTTATGGTGGAGCTTTAGAATTATAAACCAATTCATAAAACCACGCATATCTCGTGCTAGATAATGAAAACAGCACATCTGAGATGTGGGAGACCGCCAACACCCATAGTTGGTTTGCATTCAGTCATAAACACCATTCTGGCCAACACTGCAGCAGTGTTCACTCCTCAAGGCAATATTTTAATAATAAATTATATTCGTGGAATATTATTATCCTTAATGTTGTTTTTCGTAAGTGTAAGAATCACTTGTTACCGTCCGTTTCAGGTACTCGCATGGCGGCGGTCACTTTTTTTTTTTTTTGTTCCAGCTGGAAGACATGAGCCAAACAACTCGTGTGACATTGATGACAGATTTTCCTTTTCCGGGCAAATTAAGAAGCTGAATACTTCTTGAAAAAAAAAAATCTTGGTGTGACCCTGGCCATAATGTACAAGTTTTGTCAGTGTCAGATCATATAATACTGGATGAATCTCGGAAGTAGTACGTCGACTGCTTTGTTTATGTCTGGCTAAACAACTCTGCCGACATGGGTAATACTTTTAAAGATACAAATAACACTAAAAAAAATCAGTATATCATTCTAAATCGTACTAATAATATTGTACAGCACCTTTCATCGACATTTTAAAAATATTTGAGACAATAAACTACAAAAGAACGCACAATAATTGCGAAGGAATTTTTGAAGAGACGGGTCAGATGATTCCGTCAAGTTTCAATAATTTCGGCTGCTAGATGGGAAAACTTTTCCCTTCGATCAGCTCGGAAGGAGAGGAATTTTTTTAAGAATACCAATTCGGAGAAAGATGTCCTTCCCATGCCTCTAAAAGGGAAGGAAAAGTTTAAGAAAGCGCCTGTAAGTCCTAAGTAGGGAGGAGGGAGGTTGCGGGCCCATACCCATGGTTGGGAGGTGATTCCCCCACCGCCCTTTCACTGCCTTCCTCTACCCCAATACCTTTGTTCCTTCTTCCCCTCCCTCGCCTCTTACCACCTCCTGCTCAGTCCCTCCCTCTTCCTCACCATCCTCCATCACGCCGCCGAGGTTCCCCTCCCCCTTTCCTCCTCTCCCTGTCTCCCAGGGGAGGGTTATATCCCTCTATGCACCCTCCACACCCCTGTAATTCACCTCTGCCAGTCCTCTTTGTCTTGTGGTGTCTGTCTCCCACCTTTATACCCCCATACCACCCCTCCAGGCCTCTCCCCTCCACGACCCCTTGTAGTATGCCATCCACTTACAACTCACTCCCCCTCCCCTCGCCTAGAGTATTACACGTTATTGTTACTCTTCATACAGCGTGTTTTCGTTCAACATCAGATTATCGTTTGTGTAACTGTATACACCGATGGACGAAACATAGAATGTATGTTTGTTTTTGTTTTTTTTTCATTTTCTTTTTAAATGAATCTCCATATTGTAATGTTTCCTGTAAAGGTTAGTAATTTTTTTTTAATAATAATAAATTGTGTATTTGTGTGTTTGTCTTTCTCTTAGACCATTATCACTATTGTGCATGCTTTAGATATTTTTCTCCTTGAAATTCTTACAGCTACTACATTTGACAGCTCTGAGGGAAGGGAATGGGGGAAGGGGTGAGGGGAGAGGGGTGAGGGGGGAGTGGGTGCTGGAGTGTGTGAGTAAAACCAAGAAAAAGATTTTGCATGCTTTTGCTCAATTTTTTTTTTTTATTTGACAGCTACACAGCTATGAAGAAAGGGACGGGGGGAAGGAAGCTGAGGAGGGGAAAAGTGTCGGGGGGTGGAAGGGTGCTGGGAGTGAGTGAGGAACACTGACGTAAATGTTTTGCATGCTATTGTATGAAAAAAAAAAAAACTGGAAAATTCTGAAGGGGGGGTGGGGGGGATGACGTTGGGGGGAGGGGATGGGAAAGAGGGGGAGTGACTGGAGTAGGTGATGAAGGTCATGGGAGGGGAGGAATGAGGGAGGAATGGTGTGGGAGCGCATAGAAAACTGGAGTCGCCCTGCCTAGAAGGCTAACTTTTTTTCAAATTTGACGGGCTGTAGCTCATAAACCAGTTGGTCTAAAATGCTCTGGTTTGTGGTATAAGATGTGTAAGTTCATGCTCTAAACCTTGGGCACAACACTTTTTACTTCTGTAAGAGTCGAAAAATCGGGTCCATATACAGATTTCCACGCCAGTACGGTTGATCGAATAGCGCGTCCTAGGCGTTAAGGTTTAAAAAAGGTTATTTTCTCTGAAATGCACTGCTGGAAGAAGGAGCGGCAGAAATGTATGCTGGACACAGTGGGTTAAGTTCTCCAAGCAGGATGAGTTTTTCATTATGTGGGCAAATAGTAGCAACCAGAGACTCTTTGACAGTGTCCTCAGAGTCAAGTATTCTGGCATAGGTCCTGTTGAGTGTTGCAAATTGGCTTTAAAGAGAGGTATATGCCAGGACATCAGCACCTCTGATGTACCCACAGGCGATTCTTGGAGCTTTTACAATAGGTTGTCTAGGTATCCAATCCAGAACTATTTCTAACATTCTCCAGCTTATATTACGTTGCCCTCTCCTGAGAGGCGTCTCAAATATGAAAGCAATGTAAATTTATTATCTTTTCCGTTCATCAGCAATGAGGGCAGTCTTACGGCGTGGTCATGTGTCTTGGTCAGTATTAAGCAAGGTTCATTTATTCCAGGTAGCATATGTTAGAGGGAGTCTCTTGATTCTTTAACTACAATGTGGAATGCCTTGAGAAACGCGGTTATCTGCTCAGGTGTGAAGCAGCAAATTTTTTGGTAACCTTTTCTAAACCCCTCCCTATCAGAGTAAGAAGCTGAGTGTCCATTTCTGGCTGCTTAGTCGCACTGGATGCTGCTGAAGGCATTACCTACTGCAGTGTCATGCCAGCAACCACTGGGCCATTGCCGCCAGTGTACAGGACTCAAACTAGCGACTTCCACCCACATCCATGACCTGTCACAGTCACCTTATCCTGTCGTCATATGTCATTTAGTTTTGATGAAAGGGTGAAATGGGAAGCGAATATAGCGGTGGGCTTGCTCAATGAATAGATTTGGTGTGGTGGTGAGCGTGTGCATTCCTTACCGCCATATTACTTGGCCCTTCCTAGTCTGTGATGGTTACATGAAGATTCACCATGACCATTTGGTCAGCTGGTAGCTCTTTCTATCTTTCTATGTTCCATAGGAATTCACTCACGGATTTTTCAGTCGGAGTTTGCCCCCAAACACTTAACCCATCCAAGAGTGCCTGGGAACACTTAGTCTGACCCCTTACTGAATGCCCCTCAGGCATGGGTAACCCTGTACTGCTGAGGCTGGGGGGATTACCCCTATTGGTACGATCCACTAGATTTACAGGGTAAGAATGCCCCCCCCCACCATGACAAGGTGGTCCTTGTGGATAGTTACACACACACACACACACACACACACACACACACACACACATTGTACAAACATCCATCACTTCCCTCTCTATCCTACAACTGGGCCGATGTTAGACTACAGCAGAACACCATTAACCTACTGTCCACCAAGTTTACATTCACATCAGCCTTAGGCTGCAGCTAACACAAAATGTACAGTATGATGTAGAATATATTCATTTGTATATGCTTATGCAGATTATCTCATTTTAGTACTCATGTTCACAAAATTTGATTGTTCTCTTAACCCTGCATGACTTACCCCACCACAGGACAAGCTACCCTAGCTACGTTAACCTAAATTAAAGAGTATTCATGTACTGTAAATCATATACGGGGATGAAGAGAAATTGCTGCATTAATAAGGAGGTAACAATACCACTGTTGCCTATTCACTGCTGAAGGACCAGGAAATGTGAATACACAACCTCCCTAGGCCTGAATTTTATCCTGCAAAAACTGACCTGTATAATGAGAAACAAAAAATCTTCACCTTTTATCCTACCAAAGTCTGGCCTCAGATCCTCAAGGAAAACAGCAGAAATGTATTCCAGTCTTTTAGAAAATATCATTCTCTACTAAGGAATGACGTGTCGTATTTCTTCTGTTTTACCGAGGTAATGCGCAGGGACACCTTCATGCAGTGGCACCTATATGACTGGGTGACTTCAGTGCCTGGTTAAACAAACGTTCCTCAGCTTTTTCCTTATCACTCGAAATTAGGATTGTGGACTTTAGATGGAACGCAGTTTCAGCCTGCAGTTCACCGTGTTCTCAATCAGATAAACCAGGGGCAACAAAAATATAGAGTACAAACTGTCAATATCAAGGCGTGTGTGAATGTGTCACTGTTTTATTGTTATTAATGTTAACCCATACTGTCCAGGAAGGAATACTCCTTTCTTTGAGGATGCTGTGTAACATGCAGATCACTGACATTTGAAGAAATGAACATATTGACCATAAACCTGGTAGACGAAGAATGGTTGGCTAAGAACCATCCCCCAAAATTTTAAGTTCAGCACATTCTGGCAGTAAAGAGCTGACAGAGTTATTTTAAAAAAGAAATTGAATGATTGAGTGATTATCTAAAATATGAACCGGAGGTGCACCCGCCAGAGTCATATTCTAAAATAATATGAAGATGAACTTCAAAGTGAAAATAAATTAATGGGCTATGTGGCAAATTTACTAAAATTGATAAGCATTGCAGTCGATGGGTGATGTCATGGCCTACTTACATTGCTTGCTATAGTTAGATGGAACCAGTCTTGGAGAACGACCCATATGAAATGGCGGACTTCGAGATTCTTGAGCCATCTGGGGTTGGCCTGTGTCTTGGCTGAAGACGGACGAATGGAAGAGCAAGCAAGTGTGGATGTTAATATCTGTGAGATGGGGTCAGGATACCGCGATTATGAATCATGAGTGAATGAGAATGAGATCCATTCAACTGAGCAGACTC
>JAGKTI010006588.1:16107-28832 GCA_018397915.1 Birgus latro
AGAACGTGGCATTTTATTTTTTTTGCACGTTTTTCAAAAAATTCTGGTCCCCCAGGGACCTGAAGTTACTTCCGAAATAGATAAATGGAACCATATTCGTGGGACCCTCTCATTGATCTGTAAGAGGGTGTGGTTATGACTGGAAGGGTGGGAAAGGGACGGGGAGGAAGGAGAGATGTGGTGGCGCCTGGGTGGGTGCGGGTAGCACAAGGGTGGACGGAAATTGTCAGTCAGTAATGCATCGTACCCCTCTTAACAGCTTAGCGAACGGTTGTTTTCTGCATTACGAAGGTACATAACATAGTCTTTCATCTGAGAAATCTTTCCAGGTGGTGAGTCATCTGAGAAATCTTTCCAGGTGATGAGTCATTCTCGAGGTTTGTTTGCAATGGCTACATCTGGCAAACAGCCTTCTTTCTAGGAGGAGGATGACCACGACAAATGTAAGGTAGAGAAGGAAACCAGATAGAAGACTAAGATCTGGTTGGATGGACAGCCCCTCACCCAGCTCATAGGTGGTAAGTTGTCATCTAACGGTGAGCACCCCAAGCGGCTGTTCCATTTTCTGCAGAAGGAAGAGTGGCTCATACCAGATGCTGCAATGATCATTGACTCTGAGGTCTCTGGATTCTGGTATTGTGCCAGAATTCCAGTTACAGACAGCAAGCACATGATTCCAAAAGAGGAAAATCTGTACAAGGAATGGCACTCCCTGAGCAATAGGAGGGATAGGAAGATGGAGGTGGAAGAAGGGAAGTGGGCTGATTTCAGAATGAAGCTAAAGAACCTCTTCGACTTGGCGCACGTGGATGCCATGAGGTTCCTGAGTAACGAAAAGGACAAGGTACTTCCGAAGGCTCAATGGGAGGAAGGCCGCTCAGTAAAGATCGGAAGCTGTCTGATGCTGAAGTGAAGAAGCATGAGAGAGAGGAAGCTTCCCAAGTTCGGGAACTACAAAAGCAGCAGCAGATGGTAGCATTGGAAGCTTCTGTTGAGTTGGAGGACTCTGAAGATGGCAAAGAAGACAAAGACCCTGTTCCCTGACCATCCATGTCAGCCACCAAATTCTCACCCAAATGACAATGATCCTGATCTCGTGCACATGTCAACACTCTGAAGTTGTCTAATGCACTTGACCACACGAAGACCAGCAACAACAATGCTGTCCACGTCTTGGCTGCTGCAGCATCTGTGTATGGGAAGGATCCTTCATTGATGGCTTTGAACCAGCAGAGCATCCATGGAGGGTAAATCAAGGCTTGTGGCGAACAGGAAGTAGCTCTGCACTCATCCTTCAAGTCTGGTGTTCCACTCCCTATTCACTGGGACAGTAAGTTGGTTGCTTATGAACCTGGCTAAGAAAAGTTCGAATATTTACCTATCCTGGTGTCTGGAGGGGGAATTGTGAAGTTGCTGAATGTCCCCAAACTGCAATTAGAAACAGGAGCTGACATGGTGGAGGTGATCTTTGCAACCCTGTAAGAATGGGACCTGGTGGATTTAGTGACAAACATGACCTTTGACATAACTGCTAGCAACACCAGAATTTGGTCTGGGGCCTGCACTCCCCTGCAGGTAGCACATCAATGAGATCATCATCCAGAAAGTCTTCACACTGTGCACTAGCATCATCACATTAAGGCTTGACATCCCTCTCTTCGAGCGTTTCAAGCAGGGATGGACCTCCATTGCAGCTGATTGCTTTGAGCTACTTGCCAACCTTCCTACCAGTTGTGACGAGGTCATTTCTATAGCCCCAGATAGCCAGCAGGAGACGGCCACTAGCCGCTCAGAAGCTGCTTCCCTCCCTCAATCGCACGAGTGATGGCTACAAGCTGCACACGGGGGTAGACGGCCACAAGCCCCTCCCGATACAACCATATAAGAAAAGGGGAACAGGTGATGGCCACAAGCTGCTCCCACTCTAAAACCCCCAAAAGAAAGGGAACAGGTGACCGCCACAAGCCGCACCTTGGAGATGGCCACAAGCCGCTCCCACTAAAACCCCATAAAGAAGGGAAACAGGTGACGACCATAAGCTGCACCTTAGTGATAGCCACAAGCCGCACCCCTGGAGCAGCGATGGCCACAAGCCACACCTCCTTCAGGAGGGACCCTACACTGGTGATGGCCACAAGCCACACCTGCAGGAGGGCGATGGCCACAAGCCACGCACGTGCAGGCACTCCGGGAAGAAAGCCACTGGTGATGGCCACAAGCTGCACCTGCACCCCCGTGACGGCCACAAGCCACACTCAGGGTGGGCACGGTGCCCTTGAGAGGGTGACGGCCACATGCCGCACTATGCCCACCGGTAGCCAGGGGAACGAACCCTCAGTGACAGCCACAAGCTGCATAGAGGAACAAGCTGCTCTGGCTTTCGTGCCCTAAGGGACTCGGCGACGGCCACAAGTCACGCTGGGGAGTGAAGAGCAATTTGCCGCCCCTCGCCCCCTACCCCAGTGCCTTCCTTATCTGAGGATTTCCCAGGCCTGCTGGAGGCTACCTGTAGCGGCTCGGGTATCCTCCCCCCTTCTCCTAACAGGGCCGCACTCCAGCTAGAACAACAACTGGAGGAGACCTGGCAAGGCCTTCTGATACCTGGGGTCCTGGCCCTCCAGCTCGCACCTCGGCAGTCCCAGTCCCTGCCGGGCTCTTCACCACCGAGCTGCCGCAGTTCACCCCTGATGGAGGCTCAGCAGAGGGGAGACCACAGCCCCCGGACCAGCCGAGACGTCCACAGGACCCTGGGGCGTGACCTCCCAAGCCCCACCCGATGACCTGTCCGGCAGAGTGGGCTCTGACAAGCGCACTAACTCTCCCTGTTCGGGCCCAGCCCCTAGGCCCGACCTCCCCCCAGGCCCCCAGGAAGGATGCCCACTTCACGCTGCCCTCAGACCACTCCCGGACGAGACAATCACGGCCCGGCCTCCTGACGAGGCCCCAGATGAACATCAGTAGTCCGGCCTCCTGACGAAGGCCCCTCCGGACGCCCCGATGACCAGCGGCCTCCTGGCGCAGGCCACCATTCTGGGTCCCCTACTTCTGCCGGGCCTCACCCTACAGCAAGCCCTGGCTACGCCCACCTGTCACAGAGTCCTCTTGCCCTGTCTTATTTGTGTATATTATTTTCTTGTCAAGTGTGCCACTGTTGTTACCTTAAGAGACCCAACCCGGTCTAAAAAGAGGACCCTGCTCTTGGCTCCGTGTCTAAGGAACGAGAAGTCGTACCCTTTCACATGCAGCATAACACTTGTGGCCAGCGGTGGTTCTTGACCCAGTGGGTGGCAATAGGGAACAAGGGAAACTTAGGCAAAATGGCATCAAAACTGCACATCCAGATACCTAAATTCAACCCTGAGCAATATGACATCCACACTTACTTGGAAATAGTAAAACCACTGTTGGACATAGCCTTCGAGGCAGACAGACAGAAAATAGAAGTAACGCTACCACTTCTGGGCAAAGCAGTAGCCACAATTGCACCTAAGATTGTCCCGGAGCTGACATGGCCGGAATTCACCAAGCTTATGACTCAAGCAGTCACCCCTTCATTAGTGAAAGTCGTGGTGCTACCACAGCTTGACTCCCTCACCTACGATGGAAACCTTGACGACTCACTCGTCCAGGCCCGGCGACTCGTCACCGCCGCATGCCCGGAGTGCAGCAAGGAAACCCAGGAACAACATATTTTCAACACCCTTGGCAGGATTCTCCCAGGGAGCACTTGACAATTCATGACCCAACGGGAGACCTGGATAAAGATATCCAACCCGTACGTCGCCTCCTGTCTGCCCGTAATACCCACAGCAGATTGGCACTGTAAGCAAATTCCCCACGCAAAAAGCAGTGCTACCACGCACCTCTTGCCCACCTCCAGTCCAGCCAAGCCCTCCACCAACACCCTCCATCCCCAGGGCCCACCCCTCACGCAACGCCCCGACACAAGATACAACAATTTGATTTCCATTAACCCATAGAAATTCACAGCGTGCAGCAACCAATGTCCCCTCCACAACATCAGAAAACAACTCAAAGCTGCTTGACAGTAGTCCACCACCCAGGGGCGCAGTAATGTCTCATCCCTGGATGACAAGGGTACCAAGGGTGATGCCTCTATGGACACCCACCTAAACCCCAGGGAGACTGAACCCGAGGACAACTACACACCGCAGCAGCTGAATTTTTAGGACTGCCCCCACACCTCCCCATGGTGGTGGGGGCCACCTCACAGAAATATCGCCCCCCATTCTATAACAAGATAAGACTGAATGGGGTAAAGGCGAGGCTGCTAGTCGTTATGGGAGCGGCTAGATCTTGCCTATATATTCATTTTTATTCCCGTCACCATTCGACCTTTGGCCCACTTTTCCCCTCCTCAGCTCACCTTGTGGAAGCGGGGGATGGGCCCCTGCCCATACATGGGGAGACTCGGCTCCTACTTGTAAACATGCACCAAAACGTCTCTCCACTGCACCCCTTCATCATCTTTTACTCCTCCTGCCATGCGTATGACGGATACCTGGGGCTGGATATTCTTCAGAAACTCCGGACAAGCATCAAGTATCGACTGCTATGGGCGTCGACTCCAGTTCAACAGACCTCCGGACTCCAGCACCCAGCCCATCTGCACATGCACACCCCCCTCAGTCCCATATCCACCACTACCACTTGTTCTTTCCCCTCCCCGCCCCCACCTTTGCTACACTCACCTCCACCCTTACCATTCCCCTTCATCATGAGGCCTGGTTGCAATTAAACAGGCCATCAGGAACCCCCATTCTCTTCTCCCCCGCTATACCCTTCCACAACCGTCTCCTTCTGCCTACTCTCCTCTACTTTCCTCCCCCCCCCACTGCAACACGGTGCGCATCGCTAACCTCTCCATCACACCCCTTACCCTACCGAAAGGGTTAGTTGTGGGAGAAATGGAGGAGGCCAAACCCTGCACATCTCCTCACGCCCCCTCCCTTCCTCCCTTACCCCTCCACCTCTCTCCCCACCAAGCGTACAACCTTCGCCATCTACTCCTCGACTTTCAGGACTTATTCGTATCAGGACCGAGTGATATAGGCCGCACCACTGTCCTGGCCCACGAATTCCACACTGAAGGACCACAGATTCGCCAAACATCTCAGCGAAAAAATCCCCACCAGTGAGATAAGGAGGACCGGCAGGTCCAGGAAATGTTAGATGTTGGCGTCATCTCACCCTCCACCAGCCCGTGGTCCTTTCCCGTCATACTAGTGAAAAAGAAGGACAGATCAATGAGATTGTGTGGACTACAGATGACTCAATGACATCACCACCAAGGATATCACACTCTTGCCCAGAATAGATGACTCCCTCAACTCCTTATGTGGAGCATCATGGTTTTCCATCCTGGACCTCCAATCATGTCACTGGCAGGTCCCGGTCCACCCTGACGACAGAGGGAAAACTGCCTTCTCCACCAGTAATGGGAGGCATTATGAATTTAATGTCCTGCCCTTCAGGCTCTGTAACGCCCCTGTCGCCTTCTCGTGTCTCATAGAGTCTGTCCTTAGTGGCCTCATGTGGGAGACTTGCCTAGCATACTTAGACAACATCATCGTCTTCAGCAAGACCTGGGCCGTCCACCTCCTTCGCCTCAAGCAAGTCTCCAGCGAATCAGACAAGCTGGGCTGAAACTTAAACCATCAAAGTGTGTCCCGGTGGCACACTCCATTGCCTTCCTGTGGAATATAATCTCCCAGGAAGGAATTACCCCCAATCTCGACAAACTCCACGTCATCGCGGATCTTCTCATATCAAAAGACGTATACGAAGTCCGAGCTTTCCTGGGACTAACTTCCTACTACCAAAGATTTGTAAAGGGTGTCACTGACATCGCTAAGCCCCTCCACGACCTAACTAAGAAAGGAGAATCTTTCACATGGACGGAAGAAAGAGTCGTGGCATTCAATACCTTGAAGACCAAACTTATCACCGCCCCCATCATTGCCTTCCCCGATTACAACCTACTGTTCCACTGACATATGGACATATCGCTCATAGCGATCGGCGCCGTCCTGGCCCAAGTGCAGGAAGGATGGAAGCACATTATCGCTTGTCCCAGCCGAACTCTCAACCAAGCTGAGAGAAACTATGCTGCCACTAAGCGGGAGTGCCTCAGGATAGTCTGAGCCCTACAGCACTTCCAGGCCTACCTGTCCGGCACTAAAGTCACCATCATCACAGACCATCAATCGCTCCAGTGACTCCACAATCCAACACCCAAAATGCACAGCTCATCAGATGGAGGGAGACATTAGAAGATTTCCACTACGAAATCTCTTACCGTCCTGGAAAACTCAACATGAACGCCAACACTCTATCCCGGCTTCCGGTACAGTCCATCTTACCACAGCCAGGGCTGGCACAACGATGGCAAAATTGTGATCGACCCGACTGGATACCAGCCCACATTTTTACCAAGCTCCACCAACAAGGCGATCACGTTTTCACTTAAACGGGCCACATCGTACTCGACCCCAAAACCGCCCTTGACACCCTGACCCACCTCTACTCTAACAACAGAATACACTTGGGCACAAAAAAATTACTACAGGTGTTTCGGGACACCTACTGGACCCCAAGCCCCTCCAACTTGGCCCAACGAGTGGTTCAAGCCTGCCAGGCCTGAGCCCTCGGTAAGGACATGACCCGCACCCCTGGCCCCGCCGGCAAGATAATGGTTCACAAGCCCCTTACCACCGAAAGCCGGCTACCGTTACATAATCACGTTCGTGGACAACTACTCAAAGTTCCTCATTGCATGTACAGCAAAAGAACACCACGCTGTAGCAGTAGCTGAAGCCCTTGTCTGCCACGTCTTCCCCTACTTTGGTATTCCGCAGGCGCTACATTCCGACAACGTGCCAGAATTCACTGGGAAAATATGGCAAGAACTCGCTACCATCTTCGGGTACCAAACTTCCCGCTCCTCCCCCTATTGGCCCCAAGGAAATGGAATATATGAGAGGAGCCATCACACCCTCTTAAACCAGGTACAAACACGGATAGAAGAAACAAAAGATGAAGACTGCCCTGTCCACGTAAAAACTGTACAGTGGAGACTAAACTCCTGCCCCCAAAACGACGGCATGTCTCCCCACGAAAGTGTCTTTGGAGAAGCCCCTCTTCTCCTCTCCCTCAGACAGCACCTCAAGCCCCGAACCACATCCCCAGCATCCGATCCCCTTCACCACCTAAAAAGCAGGTTACACCACATACCAAAACAACACAACATGAAGTCTGACACCACTCCCATCTATCCTTACAAGCCAGGAGACACAGTTATGTTAGCCCGACTACCAACCCCACACAAACTGGCACCTCGCTTCACAGGACCCTTCACGGTTATCCAAGTCACCAGTCCGTACCAAGTCACCATCAGTTATCATGACATCCCCCACACCTACCGCATTAGACATGTGAGGCCCTACATGGCAAACACCCACCCACCCACTCCACCCCCCTAAATCCCCCGGCTATGCCACCACATCTTCCCCCACAACCCCCACCTCTCCCTTCAACTCCTACTCCCTATACTTCACCCCTTCATCCTCCTCTACCCAATCTCCCATCCCCTCCTCCCCACCCGCCACCTTATCGCCCCTCTCCTCTCCCTTTGCACCTGCCTCTCCTGCCTCCGACACCACATCACCTCACCTGCCCACCCACCCGCACCACCCCTCCTACGCTGCACAGCACGCCACATTGCTCAACCCTTAATCCACCACCCCTCCTCACACCACCGTGTCTTAAACACCTCACACCCACCGAACAACTCGCACCACCCCTTTACACCGCATTCCACCAACACCGCCACCACCCACCCCCGCCACCCCACCACCCACTCCACCCACACCACCTCCACCACCAACCATCACCCGCCATTCCACATCACGCACCCCTCCACACCCCTCACCACCCACGCCCACACTCACCACCTCAGTGACCCGATCAGGGCGAGTCTCACGCCCACCCCAGCGATACACCACCACCCCCTCACACTCACCACCTTCAAGCCCAACACCGCCGAACACCAACCTGGTGACATACCACATTCACCAGTGCATGTGGAAAACACCACCGGTCACACTCCATAGGGACATCCCCAACTCCTCCCCCTACCAGCAGCATAAAACGCCGGCCATCTCACAGGTGGCTAGCATTCAGCCAAGGCCCACCTCCACCACCACACCACCTCCGGCCATGAAGATTCGCCACATCGTCTGGGTAAGCAATGTCCACCACGACTCTTTCCATTGGTGCACCCACTTGATACAACTGGAGAGGGACGCATCCATGTCTCTTGGGTCCCTTCTTGCACAACGTACATCACAGACCCAACACTACTCTTCAACATCCTGATGCATGGCAGTCCAGTGGAACCTCTGGCATCCATGTTTCTTGGGTCCCTTCTTGACACAACATACATCACAGGCCCAACACCACTCTTCAACATCCCGATGCATGCCAGTCCAATGGAACCTCTATCACAGCGAGCTTAGAGTTTTCTTCACTCTCAGGTGCCCAATAATGATCTGGTTATGAGACTCATCCAAGATCTCGGACCTCATTTTCTTCAAAACCACTAGTTGTCAGTACTTGCTGAGGCCACTGGGTGTCTCCCACTGACGCTCCAGTAGTCTGTTGTTCAAACGAAGTAGGTCCAATTGACTCCAGTAGCTCGTAGTCGCAGGGCTAAACGTAGAAACCTCTTCCCAAGATGGTCGCACTGTACTCCCCTGGAGCCATTCTAGCACTGCTTGTAAATCTGCATCCTCCATCTGCATCCTCTTCAGGTCTTCATCTGAAGCTGGCCCTGTCACTACAGTAATACAGCATTTATTGCTAAGATTCCCATACCTACTACACTGCTTGCCGTCTGTTCTTCCTTCTCGCACACTATTAATCAAGGTTCTCTCCTGCATTTCCTCAGTGGTGGGATTTCTTGGGAAAACTAGCTGGTTTTTGCCTCTTGTCACCAGCCTTTACTAATATACCCTCATCCTTCCCATCTTCTGCAGCCTTGTTCTTGCCATCCTTCTCATTTGGACAATCATAGGTGAACTGTCCCACCTCACCACATGTCCAGTACTTATTTGTTACAATCATGGGTTTCCTTTCACTGTTCAGTTCTTGTTCCTTCTTTCATTTGTAAAAATCCACCTTCTTGTGTCCTGGCTACTCACACAACAAGCAACCTCTTCTGATCTTTGCCTGTTCTCTCTTCCACTTGTAGCAGTCCTCTTTCCTATGTCCTGGCTCTTCACAGTACCATCAGCTTCCTTCAGTTTTTTCCTTTTCATGTACTTGTAACTTTCTTGCCTTGAATCCCGCACTATGACCTGCCTGAAAAGTGGACGAACTGGACCTGATGTATGACTCAAATTCTAGAGCCCTAACTAGTGCTGCTTGCATGCCTCTGGGTTGAACTTTCAACTCTGTACTATCAACAGCATCAGTGAGCTGGTCCCTCAGAAGAATAGTCAACAGGTTAGGTGCTGCTCCAGTATACCTTGTATGTCATAGTCTCCAGGTCATGAGCATGCTGCTGTAGGAATTCCTCTCGAGCTCGTACACAGCTTTGGAATCTTGCCGTGTAAATCTCAGTCTGGTACATGGTCCCGTGTCTGCACTCCAGTACTTTTCCTAAGAACTGCTAACTGTTGCTTTCCTCTACTGACTTCTGGTCCAGAATTTCCACTGCAGCACCCTTAACCCGTTTATTGCGCAATTACCTTTTTTTTTTTTAAATCCCACCATGTGGTTCACAAAAAATGAAGCTTTTTTTTTTTTAGTTTTTGTTTATTATAAACTTGAAGATAAGCAACCAGGGCATCCTATAGCGAAAAAAACAAACAAAAAAGAATCTCTCTCTCTCCATTTTTGCATAGGGCCATGCGTAAGTTTATGTAGGGAAGTAGTAAAAATTTTTATATATATATATTTGTTTTTGGTTATTATAAACTTGAAGATAAACATCCAGGGCATCATCTGGTGAAAAGAAAAAAAAATCTCTCTCTCAGTCTTTGCGTAGCGCCATGCATAAGTTTGTGCGAGGGTCGAGTTGTTAATGGTGATGCACGACCAGCACAGACTGAGCTGTGGCTCACAATCCACTGGTTAAGGCTACCAGCCAGCTGCACTGCCCTCTGCCTATCATCCCAACCATTCTGATCAGCAAGTAGCTCAAATTGTGCATGGTAAGCTTCCCAAGATACTCTACCATTATATTCCTGAGGTTTCTTTTTAATTGGACCCCCAATATAGCCATACAGTTCACTGGTTTGGGGCCTAAAAACTGGGGCATCATAACTAAGTTCAGGACTTAAAACTTCCGCATTCTGATTATTCAACTCTGTAATGCTTCCTTCAGATGCTTGGGATCCATCAGGATTTACCAGTCTTTTCATATGCTCCCTGTACACTAATTTTAGGCTCAGCAGTGCAATATTTTTCTGCAGCCACAATTTCCTCATTGATTATCTTCACATGGTCGACTACATGCTTCAACTGGTCATCTACATGCTGTCGGCACTCTGTCACTGTTCCCTCACTAATCTTCAGCCGGTTGTCTACATGCTGCCTGCACCCCATCACATTATTGCTTACTTCATACTTCTGCTGCCATAGCTCAGCGAATACATCCTTCAACTGTTGCTGTTCTTCCTTCATTTCCCACATGAAAGCATCTAGCTGTCCTTGCATCATCAGCTGTACCTCCCTCTGCTGCTCCTGTAATGCCTCTAGCTGTTCACTTTGTGTTTGTAATAGTTGTTCTTTGAATTCGTTCCTGAGCTCTTTCTGTTCTTCGCTTCTTTGAGTTCGTTCTGTCCTTCACTCTGTGTATGTATTTGTACACTTTGTGCCTGTAATTGTTCTTTGAGTCCTTTCTGTCCTTCATTCTGTGCTTGTAATTGTTTTTTTGAGTTCTTTCTGTCCTTCATTCTGTGCTTGCTATAGCTTCATGACTGCTGTCAGACGTGCCTCCTCCTGTCTATCTTGGCCTCTTGTCTGTACACCTTCTGCCTCCAGGTCGAAGGTTTGACTCACTGCAGCACTTTTCTAATGATCCCACTCCTGACACCCATGTTAGGTCCCCGTCCCACACTGTCACAGGCTCCAACTGCAGTAGTTCAGTGTGGGAAGGACATTCCCCAGTGAGTTGTTCTTCTTGTAGTCAGCATAAGAAGCATAAGAAGTAAAAATAAGAAGCACTAAGAGCGCTAAAACCCAAACCCTACTAAGTAGTCTGGGTGCCTGCACAAAGGAGAGGATCCTCCCACCCCTTCCCCTCACCCCATACCACAATCATCCTCTCAAAGCACCGGGCTGTGTTAGTAATGCAGTAAAGAAGACCTAACATGAGAGACAGGGTTAACTTAATGCAATGACGTCTTTCTCGAATTAATCAGGCAATCAGTAAACAATTTTGCTGACAATACTGTGAGTGATTGGTTTCCCTTGAGAGTGGGGCTGCGGCAGGGATGTGTGATGTCACCTTGATTGTTTAATATCTATATGGATGGTGTTGTAAGGGATGTGAATGCAAGAGTGTTAGGTGGAGGACTGAGTCTGGTGAATGTTGATGGTAGAAAGTGGAATCTTAAGCAGCTGCTGTTTGCGGATGATACTGCACTTGTGGCTGATTCAGAGGAGAGATTGAGACAGTTGGTGGAGGAGTTTGGAAGGGTGTGTGAAAGGAGGAAACTGAAAATAAATGAGAATAAGAGTAAAGTGATGAAGTGTACGAGGTTGGTAGATAGTAGGAGGGTGAATATAGATTTGAATGGTGAGTTGCTTGAGGAGGTACAGTGTTTTAAGTATTTAGGGTCACAAGTTGCTATGGATGGAAGAATAGATGCAAAAGTGAAGTTTACAATGAATGAAGTTGGAAAGGTGCTGGGAGGAATGAAAAAAGTGTTTAGATGTCGTTTACTTAGAATGGATGTAAAGAGATGGCTGTATGAGGGTATTGTGGTACCAACTGCATTATATGGGGCTGAAACATGGAATATGTGTGTAGCAGAGAGGAAAAGCTTGAATGTAATGGAGATGAAGTGTCTGAGGAGTATGTGTGGAGTGATGCGTATGGATCGATTGAGAAATGATGAAGTGCTAAGGAGAACTGGAATTGTTCAGGAGATGGCTGATCGAGTTGAGCAGAGGGTGTTGCCATGGTTTGGGCATATGGAGAGAATGGATAATGAGCAATTGGTGAAAAAGATAACTAGATCTGTTGTGACAGGTGTAAGGCTGAGAGGATGACCACGAATAGGATGGATAGACAGTGTGAAGAGAGCGTTGGATGCGAGAGGGTTGTCTGTTGAGCAAGGAAGAGTGGCTGTGCGTAACAAAATTGAATGGAGAGAAACTGTGAATGAATAAATGATGACGCAGCCCTGAGGGGATATTCTCCCGCATTTTGTCTGATCAGCTGATCAGGTCAGGTGCGGGTAAGGGGATGGGTCCATTATGATGCGGCAGGGGTAAACCAGCTTTGCAGTCGGGCCCTGCTGCGGATGTCACTGACTGCACTGCGTGGTTAACTCTCGTGCAGTGTGGTGCTGTGAGGATCTGTCCTTTCTCCCCTTTGGGGCTAAGATCCGAATGAATGTGTATGAGTATGAGGTGTGTTGACCTGTCTAGGCTACCTCCCTTTTCTTGGAGGAAGCAGCCTAGGCTTATATATA
>JAGKTI010006588.1:29012-40085 GCA_018397915.1 Birgus latro
ATAGTTTCATATGAGACGTTGCCTAGGTGAAACGTTGAATATTATGCAGCCCAGTTTCCCATCTTCTTAGTGGCAGCAGACAGTCAGAAAATATGACTGGTCACCAATGTACGTAAATAGAGAAAACCCTTTAATCTTAATAATCTCATCTGTTCCTCTTGGTTCCTTTGTCTATCTTGTTCTGCTTGTGGGATGGAGCCATACCGTCGGCTGCCAAGTTCAGTGAGGGTTGTATGCACTTGTTAACTTGGCAGTTGACGACATCGCTTTATTTCACAAGCATTTTGAAGTCCAGTTTTGTGTGGATCTTTTGGCCTGTGAAATGAATAACAGAATATCGATATCTGAGAGAATGTGTGGCCTATTCACTGGTCGTTGCTTCATGGTTATTTTATAATTTCCTGTTCTTGTTTATTGTAACCTGCCACTTTATTACTAGTGAGATGATGATTTTTTTTTCCTGATGATTCCTATGACCTCATATGTGTGAAGCGTGAATTTAGCGCAACTTATGAGAGATAACGAAGTCTTGTCGACATGTAGCAGGTAATATGTAATAAAACTTCATATGGGCGTTGAGCAAGGGAAAAATCATGTCATGTAGTGTACTGCATAAAGAAAAAAATGTTTAAAGGTTAGTTATGTATGACAGTGGAGCGGATTCCTGGTGGTAAGATCGTGAGATGAGTCCCGGCTGGACCACTGAATAAGATAAGGAGATGCATTTCTTCATGACTCTTTATTAAACTTTCACAGGACTAACCGGCATATCATGTAATATACCTCTGCTAATTCCATCACGTTCAAGCTTGCATTTTTGCGTATAGATGATTCAGTACTAATATTCAATATGTGTCATGTGATAGCGTGTTTCTCTCCTCTGCCAAGGTGTCGTAGGGACTGATGAGTCTAAGTCCAAAGTCACATAAATGACTATCCCCTTACTCTTAATGGGCTCGAAACTTTCTGAATCATCATCTCACTTTCCTTATTTTATTAATTAAAAATAATTATTGTTCTCGGCCTTTCGTTCGGTTGTGCTGTCTCTAGGAATTATTGCTCTTACAAATTGGACTTCAAAGTGAATGTGTGTACCGGAATTCTTTTATCCCTGCACATTGCACAAATCTATACAGGCTCCTCATTTTCCCTTTTTCAGTGTACATATGATGTGTATTATTTTTTTTTTTGTTTCCGACTCTGGGCAAACACTTCAGGGCCTGTCTCCAGGGCATATCCCCACGGCCCAGTAGTCCTCCTATATCTCCCCATGGCACATGTATGGGTAATATCTGCTTTATAAAAACATGTACTCTATGGCTGCTCCTTTCATCGACTCCAGTCCTGTCTTGGGCTCACTGCTCTGCAATAATACATCACTAATGTTTTCGCTGATTCAGAGAATACTCTCCTTCTGTCTTTGTTTTCTTTTTTTTTCTGGTTTTCAGCTTGCTTTCTTATTCGATCCATCAGTAATATAGTGCTGTCTGCACTTGCATTTCCTGTACATTTATGTGACGTTATTCATGATAACCCAAAATCTCATAGCATTTGTGTTAGATGCAGTCTCTCTCAAAGTCGGGTTAGTGACACCCATCAGCCCATACACTCACGACTTTTTCTTCTGTCTATATTATTAATGTATGTAGTACTGATTAGTTTGATTCCCTCGTGCATATTAGTACAGCTGTATGGTACTGGAAAAGTCAACATTCATGGTGCCATTTGTTACCTTGTACACTATAGCTCTTATTCTCGTCAGTTAAGTAAGCCCCCCAACACTTCTTTCTAAGCAATTTAGTTTGCTTATTGCTCCTTATTTAGTCATTTAAATCACTAAAATATCACCAGACTCATCACATATAACATACAAACTGATACTAACTATATTTAAAAATATGGCAGAGGTGTTACGGAGCTTCCTTAAACTACAAGCATATAGGCCTGTGGCTGACAGAGGCCTTGTGAGAAGAATGATGACAGATTACCAAACAAATAAGAAAAATAAGTAAATGCAAAGAAGCAACCGGGATGCCAAAAGGAAATGGAATGATGACATGAAAGAGGCAGGGGGTTCGAAGTACAGAGTCCTGCATAACTAGGAGGGTGTGAAGTGGGTATTGAGCAAATATGAATGGAATGGAATGATACCTGGGGGGAAGGGAGCTGATAATCGCGGTTAGTGATCAGTAGCCAGAGAGAGGTGAAGTGACCATTGTAAACGGTATAACAATAATCGGTTATGATACTGATGTATGGCCGAGGAATAAACATGAGAATGAAAAAGCATTTGTAACAAATCACAACACGAAATATTAACACACCTCTTTAAGGGCATGGCAGGCCCTACCTTGCCCTCGTAAGGTTTCCAAACAGCAGGTACTTCCATCACTCGGATACCTTCCCTACTGAGTGTCTTCTCGATCATCTCACTTTTATACATCAGCGCCAGGCACACAGCGACGACGCACAACAGGCTCTGCTCTGACGCATTTTGCTTGGCCTGACATTTTCCGGGATGAATAAACAAAGTGACGAGAACAAAAACAGCAAACTTACACGGTAAATACCTCCCAAGAGAACTGATCATTGTTGTTTTTATTCTTTCTTTAGTGTATCGAGTTTCGAAAATAAATAATATGGTATTTTGAAAAGTACTTTAGGTCAAATATCCATAGTCCAGCTCACGTATCATGTCATGTAAATGTGAATGAACATAGTCTCATTTGTCCATCTTGTTATACTTGCACCAAAATTATATGTATGGCAAGGTTTAATAGATTATTCTTTTGGTTAATTCATGCAATATATTTAAGTAAAACATACATCTGGACATGTCATTTATCATTCATGATAAATCGTATAAGAAATACAGAGCTACCAACAGGAAGCAATGCCCTCACGCAGCTGGTATGTATTTTTGTGTGTGTGTGTGTGTTCGATAGATGAATGTCAATTTCTTACCATATATTGAAGACTTAAATAAATTATTTCATAACAAATAAAGATCATGTAAAGATAGTCTTCTAACATGTCTATCTGGCACTAAGAATCGGTAATTGTCTGGGAGGTCATGACATCAAGGTTTTCGTGCAAAACCAAATTGGCAAATCTAGTGTAAACTTCTCCAGTTTCACCCTATGTCATGCAGCCTGAATGCCAATGAGTTTGAGAATATTTAATATATTCAAAGCAGAAATAACCGACACTGAACGCGGCACCTGTTTTTCAAGTAACAAATTTCAGTGCTGTCACTGAGAATCCCCTCAAAAAACGGTAGTAAAATGCTGAAAAGTAATTAGGAACATGATCTTCCAGTCCAAATATAGCTTTTTGTTATACCACTAACTAATCCTGGCTACCTCTCTCTGCAGAAAGTAGAAATCGTCTAAGCACACTTAATAGTACACACATTTACATATACTGCAAGCATAAAGGTGCTGTCCATGATAGGAATGTATTTTATTTTCACTTTCATCTTCTCGAGGAAATCTTTGCTTTAAGCAGTCACATTGAGAAGACCTACTGTACTCTCTCCCATTGTCCTGCTACCATCTTAGTCAGTTCTGTCTACTTTTGCATTTCCACTCTATCCTTAAAAACTGCTACATTACCTATTTTTGTACCTCTGTTAAATTAGATTGCCCACCATCTACATTGTGTGTGTGTAATGCTATCTTCAGGTGACACTACACTGACAGCCCAAATGATTTCGTGTAGTCCAAAGAAGCGCATAACGGCCTAGCTGTCTACTGGTGAAAATACTATAATCGGATGTGTCCTGTTAGGCATCCGAGGAGTGTTTAGGGTTTGGGGGTAGACGGTACCCGAGTCGGTAGGGAAGTGGCCAGCAGTCCCATTGGATCCAAGTTCATTCATGGCTGGGACAGGAAACAGTATAAGGATCTGAATATCTTTGATGCAGATTTTACTGATCTGAAATAAAACCCACCCACATGTAGTAAAAATAACATGTATGAGATAGCCCTAGCATGTATTCAATATGGACGGTTGGTGTTAGTGCCGAAGTGGGTGGTATGTGGAAATGCATAGTATATAAAAGTATATATAAGCCTCAGGAAACAGGCTGTGAAGCCTATGCCCAGAGTCGGTCACATAAAAAAAAATGCTCACATCTGTCACTCACGGGCGAACAGATGGTCACTCACGTTAAATGTCTGAACTTGGTAGCATAGACCCGGGGCCGGATACTCAAAACGAGCCTTTTGTCACGGCGCCAGTTGATGAAAGGCGCCGTTTCGTACGGCATGTCAAAGGCGCCTTTCATGGAATTCAGCCGGCCCATACTCAAACAAATATAACGGCACCTTTGATGTGCCTTACAGCGGAAAGGCAGTTTTTCCCCGAAAGGTGCTGTTTGATACCCTAGCCAATCAAAGCATCCCTTGCAAACTACACTTAGGAAAATTTAACCAATGACAATCGTGTAGCGTATCAGCTGACGGATGTAAACAAACAACAAGTGAGCGGGTGTCTTGACGGAGTGATACAGCTTTCAAAAACGTATTTTGGACAATGGCTACAGAGGAACCACGACAAAGAAAAGGAAACAGCCAAGTTTCACGGAGGTTGAGCTCCTAGTGTTGGTAACGGAGGTGGCCAAGAGGAAAAGCATAATATAGTATTTAGCTCTTTCTCTGCTAGTGTCACTAGGAAAACAAAAGACAGCTTGGGGAGAGGTGACTGCTGCTGTTAATTGTGTCAGCAGAGTGCACAGGGGTGAACAAGATGTTAGAAAGAAGTTCAGAGATTATCGTACGGAGCTGAAGAAAAAGCTGGCCAAACACCGGAGAGAGATGAAAGAAACGGGTAAGATCTTTTGGGTGTTATACAGTGCCATACATAAAACATTTGGGTATTTATTTCCTTTATTGACATTTATTTAGCGGGCAGTCTTACCATGCCCATTGGATTTGTGCTGTCATGTAGTGTATGCCTGTATGTTTTTTTTTTTTTTTTTTTGCAAATGAATATTACCGAATCTTGCTTAGCATACTGAAAGTTTCCTTTCGTTTCCCAACTTCCCAACTGGATGCTGGGTTTGATTAGGCTAGATTAAATTATTAGGTTCAGTTAAGCAAGGTTAGGTTTTGTTAAACACTTAGATTAGGCCGGTGCCTTCCACCATTACTAATATTTCCAATCAGATTGTCTTTGTCATATTATGGTTATTATTCTTTTTCACAACAACTGAAGCCTCAAAACACTGAAATGAACACAAACTATCAAATGGGGAAAAAAATGGCAATAAAGAAAACATTTACAAACATTTGTATTCCTTGTTTATACTGCACCTTCTGTGGAAACTCCAGCTGGAATGACACTTTTGTGTAGAAGAGCTTGTATTATTTTACTTTAGCACAGTTGTTTACCTCCTGAAATGCAAGGTGAGTTTCACTTATATCATCCCATAATTGATTTTTTTAGTATAATTAATGTCACATTTATGTGATTACCCTAATTAGTAACCATAATTATATACCTACAGGTAAGGTTATCTGCTCCCTGCACATGCAGAGTGGGTCAGTCTAGAAATGGAAGGTTGCCAGCTTCCTTGGTAAGGTTAGGGTAGGTTAGTACAGGTAGGTAGATAGGTTCTATCAATCTATTGCCAGACGCCCTAATCCCGCATGGGGTGGCCACAAACAAATCGCCTCCATGTCACTCTGTCCCCTACCATTACACTACCACGCTCCCAACTCACACCCCCCTCTCTCATATACCTCTCCACTCCATCCCTTCATCTCATCCTCGGCCTCCCCCTCCCTCTCGCCCCCTCCACCTCACTCACATACACTCTCCTCGCCAGTCTTTCACTCTCCATCCTCTCCACATGCCCAAACCACCTTAACGTGTTTCTCCTAACGCTTCCCATCACGTCCTCAACCACACCACAACGCTTCTTCACTTCCTCATTTGTTAATCTGTCTCTCCATGTGACTCCACATGCTCCTTTCAAATAACTCTGCTCTCACTCTTGAATTCTGTCCTTCCAACAGGGTCCAAGCTTCACTTCCATATGTCGGAGTTGGTATCACAATACTGTCATATAACAACTTTTTCACTTCCATGGTCACCTCCCTGTTTCTTATCACTACTTTCAACGAACCAGCAACCTTCCTTCCCTGCTGCACCCTTTCGAGCACTTCACCCTCCAGACTTCCATCCTTACTCACCACACTGCCCAAGTACTTAAATTCACTCACATTCTCCATATCCTTCCCATCCAGTCTCACTGTACATTCACTGGTTTCACTTCTCTCGAAGACCATCACTTTACTCTTCCCTACATTCACCTTTAGATTCCGTTTCTTACACACTCTCCCAAACTCATCTACCAAGCCTTGCAGCGCCCCTTCGTCTTCGCTCAACAACACAGTATCATCTGCAAACAACAGTACAGGGAGTTTCCAAACACTACCCTCTCTCACTAGGGCCGCTCCAACATCCACTGCCCGATAGATAGGTTAGATGTCATAATTATAGGTACCGGTAGCATTAATGCTGTTGCCAACTCATCCATTGTGATGCTTGAATCTAATCAAGCAGGAGATTTGTACCAAAGTAAAATTTTACCGAAGTGCCTAACACATTGACACTTGGTAATATGATGTTAAATGATGTCAGCTGTGGATATATAATTTTTGAAATTTCACATCACTAGCAGACACTGAAATGATTATGGTATGTATGTTCATGAGTGACCTTAAGTATTTCAAAGCTCAGTTTCTTCTGTAAGCATTTATTACAAATGTATTACTAGGTACATTTGAGTTGGCTGGAGAGGGTACTGAGAAATATCAAACAGCCACTGTGTGATTTTTTATATATTTAATACCCTTTAATTCCAGGTGGTGGTCCACAGGTGGGGCTAGTACTGAAAGTCTCGGAGGAGGCAATGTTCAACCAGGGGCTGCTAGAGCAGGATGCAGTTGAGGGGCTTGCGGGTATTCCAGACAGCGAGGACCCACAGCCTTCTTTGAATGGTTAGTATTTATTTTCATGAATTTGTGGTAATTACTGTTGCAAATCTCAAAATATTCAGGTGTCTGTGAATTGGCCAAACTGAGGGGTATCCCAGAGGCAAATGCAGGGTGGTGATAAAGGAGTTATGCTTTTAGGTTGGGCGAATACCTCGGAAGTAAGCTGTGTGGAGAGAAATGAAGACAGTTGAATTATTGATAACTTTTGATGTTAAAAAAATATATATACTGTATTTTGAGTAATACTGTACGTATGCACTGTGGATTTCCTCACCAAGTTCGTAAGACCTATAACTCCATTCAGCTGAGGCGTAGCATTATTGCAACAATATGTTATGTACCCATTGATTATTGTAAGATTATGCTCAAGACATCATAACCTTATTTCAAACATTACAAGTGTTTGCATGTGAAGCGGTATTCAGCAGTGAAACACATCCCATTGGCAAAACAAATGTACTAATACAAGTAATTACTCTTAGTTTCTTCTACCCTTCATGAAGAAAGTGCCGTTGCATCAACATCTGCAGCAGCACTTAGAGATGGTGCTTGCACCTCAACCACAGATTACACTTCACGGACAGCGCAGATAGTGGATGAGGCAGGGGAAGCATTTCCTTGTATGGTGTTTCCCCCTGAGGAAATTAGTCACTCATCCGTGGAGGTAACCGTGAGTGCCGAAGACCATCCTTATGTTGAGTGTGGTCATCAGGAGCCGTCAAGCTGCCCCTCGAGTCGCCCATCAAGCCGCCCCTAGAGTCGCCTATCAAGCCGCCCCTCGAGTCGCCTTGCAAACCGCCCCCCAGGACATTCGCTGGATGATGATGTAAATCGTCTGATAGACGTTCAGGATGATATAGGAAAACATATACACGATGCTGCAGACTCTCTACACAGTATTGCATCAAGTATGCGTGCTACTGAACTTCATCTTCTTGAGAAGCATCGTTGTGTTTACTGTGTTGTGATTTACTGTGATATATTCTCCAAGGAAAATTTTTATTTCTCTATGAAAAGAAAAGGGTTTTTATTTTTCCATGACAAGAAAAAGATTTCGTTTCCTGTTATGGTGCTGTGATTCAGTGTGTTGTGCATTCGATGAGAATTACTGGTATTTATTTTATTTCACTGACAAGAAGTTTTTGTTTCATGTGGTATGATTTCCTGTGATATAACTCCAAGAAGGTACTTACATAAATTTTATATGTAGTCCCTCCGGACAAAGCTATACGGTATTTTTATTTCAATATAGCTCTGCCTTGATATGCAGCCTAGTGAAACTAGTGCTTTCCTTTTTTTTTTGGGGGGGGGGGGGCTTCCTCACATTGATGTGAGTTTTTTTTGGTGTGACAGGCAGCTGCGGATTCATTTTTATTAACCTTTGCAGTGGATGTTGGGATGACTCGAATGAGGGTGAAGATTCCGGTGTTGCTCTTTGCTGATGATACAGGACTGTTGAATGAAGAAGAACGTGAGTTGCAAGGTTTGGTGAATGAATTTGGGACAGTGTGTAAGAAGAGGAATCTGAAAGTTAATGTAAACAAGAGTAAAGTTATGGTGTTTGAGAGGAATGAAGTCACAGAACGCACAGTGAGGTTGAATTGTGAGGGTATGGAGAATGTGGATGCATTCAAATACTTGGGTAGTGTGATGAGTAAGGATGGAAGTTTTGGGAATGAAATACTTGAAAGGGTACAGCATGGAAGGAAGGTTGTTGGTTCACTGAAAGCGGTGATGAGAAAAAGGGAGGTGAGTATGGAAGTCAAGAAGTCACTGCATGATAGTATCGTGATCCCTACCTTGACGTATGGATGCGAGGCATGGACCTTGCTAGAGGGTAACAAGTGAGAGCAGTGGAAATGAGTTACTTGAGAGGAGCATGTGGAGTGACATGGAGGGACAGGTTGCCGAATGAAGAAGTGAAGGAACGTTGTGGGGTGGATGTGAATGTGGTTGAGAAGATTAGGAGAAATACACTGAGGTGGTTTGGACATGTGTAGAGAATGGAGAATGAAAGACTGACTAAGAGGGTGTATGCAGGTGGGGTAGAGGGAGGCAGGGAAAGACCGAGGATGAGGTTGAGTTAGGGAGGTATATGAGGGAGGGGGAGTGAGCTGTGGGGAGGGTAGGCAAATGGTGGGTGACAGAGCGACTTGGAGGCGTTTTGTCTGCGGCCACCCTTTGCGGGATTAGGGCGTTGGGCTATAGATAGATAGATAAGGGATGAGACGTTGTTCCTAGACAAGTGCGATGTGCCTACCGTAGTGGTGGAGGGATGCAGGCAGACAGTTCAGAGGAGCAGTGTGTAGTCAGGGAGAGGTAAGCAGGTATGGTGGGAGGGTTGAGTGGGTGGATATGGTGTATGGCATTGTTGGGTGAGCAGGGTTGGTGGCATTCATGGGTGGGGAGGATCACCAAAATGGTTGGGGGGAGTGGATCGCCCGTGACTGAGATGATTGCTTAATCAGGGTGCTGTTGGTTAGTGGATTGGGTTGAAAGTGTGTAAGGTGGGTATGTGAGTGTGTGGATGTGTTTTGGTGCCACTGTGGGATGAGCTTGATGGGTGGCATTCATGGGGGGCAGGGTGCATGGCCAGGATCAGTGGGCATAGTGGGTCGCCCAGATTGCATGGTAGGGTGCGTGGCCAAGGTGCATTTTTTTTTTTCTGGACATAATTGATCATTCAGTTATATTGCCAAAGTTGGATTGAATGACTCGAGAAAAGACTTTTCAATGTTGCATGTTCGTCATCTCTCCAAACAAAATAATTCATGGTAGGTTAAGTTAGGCCTAGATCGGTTAGGTGAAGGTCGTTTTAATCCCAAAATACAGCTTTTCTTCTTCTTCTTCTTCTTATTATTATTATTATTTTTATTTATTTATTTATTTTATTTTTTTGATTAGTTGAATTGTTTCAGTTATTCACAAATGAAGGTGCAATGTTGCTGAATCATTTCACACTGAACTCACTCCAGTGTTGCCAATACGACTGGATGACCAAGTGCTGCTGAAGCAAAAAATAAAGAAAAAGAAAAAATGTGGCCAGGGTGTGGTCGGTGGGTTGTGTTGGGTGGGGTGAGTAGGTAAATGGATGAGTTGGAAGACAGATGAGTGGGTCGGTCGATATGTTGCTCCCCAGATGACAAGACAGGAGAGGGACTTATAAGGGTAGTTATCATATAGCATGTCTCTCTTACTTGGATTATAGTATATAGTTTAAAGGATGATGGATAATTATCTGAAAACACATGGGTCATTATACACTTTATACACGTGGGTCATTATACAGAAATCTGCTAAAACTTCAAAATAATTTCTTTACCTGGAACTGAAGGTGGATCTGTGCACGTAATAAGTAACCTGATAAGATAAATGAAACTAACATTTCATGCGCTTGACAGACAGACAGAGAATGAGAGAGAGAGAGAGAGAGAATGTTTTTAATCTCTGATTCATCCTTTTTGCAGATCAGTGCCTTGGTGGGCGTCACGAGTGTGTTTATACGTGTGACTATGGAGGAGGTGGATGTGTGCAATTAATCTGCCCTCTAGTGGCAACCTTTCGGCATTCTACACGTCCCCTTTTTAGCGGTCATAATTGTAAGCTACAGATTTTAAGATTAGGCTACTGGTCAGTAATTGACATTTCTAGATGAGGAACTATCTATTCAGTCAGTTGCCACTATGGATTTTCACACTCAAGGTGGTTCATTCTAACGAAGCTTCATATAGTGCTTCATTTTAGAGGCTAAGGATTACCATACGCAAGGAGCTCAGCTTTGCTGGCCTCTCCATGGCCGTGCCTTTGGAAATCAATGGGCCTCCCCTGGCCTGCACCATGACCATTTTTTCAAATTCTGAAAATCGATTTTTTCTTCATCAACGTGAAGGCAATCGTCTGGTAACCCTGGCAATATAAGTTTTAGCTTTCTTAGCCCATCCAATGATTTGTAATGAATCGCGGAAAATTTGGCAAAATAACTACAGACACACACTGGTGAAAACTAAGGAAATGTGCTGCACTAAGAAATATTCATATTTTTGCCAAAAAGGAAATTTTCATTGTTGCT
>JAGKTI010006589.1:15402-40080 GCA_018397915.1 Birgus latro
ATTGTAAAAGCACAAAAACTTAATATGTATTACTGTGGAAAATTCCTTAAACCTACGGTACAGATCAAAATGTGATCAGTTGTTTACAAGGAGTTGCCAGTCCATGTATTACCTGATCCATGACCACACCGCTCGGCACTTCGGCGCATTTGGCGCAAGTTTGAATTTTTTATTTTTTGTTTCTTTTCCTTTGGAGTTTTTGTCAGCCTTTTTAAAAAATTCGGATTATTGGGATTTTCGGATTATCAGTGTTCAGATTAATGGACTTTTACTGTATATGTACTGTATATATATATATGTATATATATATATCTAATATGTGTATATAATATACAGTATATATATATATATATACGCAGTATATGTACTGTATCTTATAGTTATGGTATCCTTTATTGAAGGTTGATTTTTAGTTATAGTAAACTCTCCCTATTTAATGCTGATTTAGGAGGGAACCAATCTCAAAAGTAGGAAGAATTATTTCAATATATCAGACTTTTTCCAGATTTATCAGACCCCATTTGATATACAGTATTTCCAAACAGTCCAGTGCAACCACGTGAGTCCAAAGCACTACGATTATCAGGTGAATTACCGTTATGTACACTCAAATGATACTGGAAGTTGTAGCACATTATATGATATCTCAAGCTTCAACCCCAGCACATACTTTAATTCATTTTAAGTGGGCTGTTGTTGCTGTACTGTACTCATACGTTGTTCCCCCCCTCTCCCGAACCTGGTTTGAATCCTTGAGTGGGCTCTTTCTGTTTTAGTGTGATTCATTCATCTACCCACATTCAGGATACCATCCATCGTACCACTCATTCTCAGTCTTTACCTTTCTTTCTGTCTGTACAGCAAGTCCCTGGTTAACACCAGTCTGCTTTACGAAATTCTGCTGATATGAGCAGACCTATTAATTATAAAACCTGAGCTACCTACAGTGGTTTGCTATGCTCACAATGACGGGAGAAAGCGGTGCATACCACCCATTGTTGTTCATCCCGGTTTGGATTAAATTTAGTTCCATTATTAGGTCACATCTTGGACATGTGGAGACATTCAGGTGCAGTAAGGCTCTCTGCAACCTCCTAGCGTGGCTCACAAGTGAAAATATGATGCAAGTACCAGTGATGCATCAAAGGAATGAAAAAACAATAACTTTTTCATGTGTTCTGTGTGTGTATAATGTGCGTGTGTTTATATCCTATATACTGTCCATGAGTTAAATGTATAAGTGTATTGTTAAACAAACAGATATTAATTCCAGGTTACACACAAATTCAGCTTAAAGGGAATATTAAAGTGGATCTTGTTAGTTAGCTGGGGACTTGCTGTAGTCCATTAGCCTCCCATGTTCACTCATACCCCCTCCACCTCTGGTTATTATTATTGTCATTTTTTAAAATTATTGTTCTGCCATATGACTAGATGGATAAGTAATATTGGTAAGTAAAGAGGTTTTACATATCCCAGTTACAAAAAGAGAGGATGACACCCTTTTGAGACTTTCTTGTTCAATACACATTACCATTTTCACCTGCTTATGGCACCAGAGAGCATTGGGATGTTAAAATGCGGCTTTTCATACTTCATTTTCATCATTTTATCATTCTACAGAGTCATGAATTGTTTTGAGGAAAGTCCGTTTTCCAGAGGGTGGGGTGGGGTTAGCCATCCCTTTCCCTGGTGTGCAGTGGTTAAAGTACCAGTAGTCCATGCATTTCCAAATATACTGGGCTGAAGTTCACTGGTTGTAAAGGGTTTCAGTTTAGCAAATTTGATAAAACAGTCTAGTATACCATAGTGGGGATTTACTGTACTGCTTAAAAGAATGTGCAATTAAATATAAGAATAATGCGCTATTTAATTTTAGAAATGTTCCACTTAACTTTTTAACCAATGAAATAATGAAGACTGAAACCCCTGTTTCCTCCATTGTAATTTGCTTATGAAATATTCAGAATTGCATCGTTTTGTTGTAGTAAAAGTTGTTGACAGGCAAACATGTTTTTGTGTATCAAAACATACTAAAGTAACTAGAAGCTGCAGAAGAAAAATTTTAACACATAGTAATGATATATACTGGCAAAATGTTTATGGAGGAGAATGGAAGATTCAGGTGCTGAATTGTATTCATTGGCAATTAAACTTGAAAACTTATTGTTGCAATTTACAGGAAGAATATTATCCATTGATATAACCATGTGCAGTTGATACTGTGACTACATGTAGAGGTGTAAATTATTCAGATATTCTGCAGTCACTCACTCACATTATTCAGAAAGCCATGTACTTTAACTTTATTTTCCTGTTTATATCCAATGGTTGAAAAGGATAATATTGTGGGAGAAAGAATAGATGGACATTAGAAGTTGGTTATTTGCTGTAATCCATATTTATGCATCTGCCATGCAACGGAGCTTTAATATTTTATGTGAATAGCATTTATTTTGTTTAATAGTTCAAATGGAAAGCAAGGAAACCGTAGTTTGTTTTACAGTTCCATTACCTGATATTGTGATACAGAATAATTCACTTTTATTTTAAAATGAAGATTTAATACATAAAACTCTATAATACATAAATATAAACATTCATTTATGTAATACAAAATATGTTTTTAGTTCTGCTTTAATTGATTTCATTGAGCAAGGTTATGTTTGGAGTTGCTGATTAGTACCCAGACATCATCTCATTAATGGTGCACCTTGGATTTTTTTTTTTTTTTTTTTTTTTTTTTTTTTTTTTTGAGGGCTGAGGCATTGCCCCTGGGTAGAGGACTTTGGTTAGCACTTTATGACCAGATGCCCTTTCTAATGTCTACCAATGACCCTTGGGTGGACTTGAACCTCCGACCCTTCAGTCAGAGCGCTCTAACCTACTGAGCCACGGCTACTACACTAGCTAGGTGACAGGAGAGTGCTACCTCTCCTGGCAAGGCGGCTTTTACCCGGACGCGATGTGAACTCACAACTCTTTGGTCCCAGGTCAAGTGCTCTGCCACTGAGCCTCCATTTTATGGCATTTTTGTTTTCTGTACTGGTAACTAATGAATCTTGTGTGCAGTTTCATAATTGTGTTGACCTTAGGATGTAGTGTCGATGAGTTTAAGGCAGCTTTATATTTCTATTAAATGTGTACCTTTATAGTTGTATTATCACATCAGAGCGTTTATTTTGTATTTTATATTTTACATACTGGTATGTCAATTATTTTTGCATATATTTGTGCTGTGTGGTCCAAACACTTCAATTTTTTAAAACTTAAAGCTTTAATTCTGAAATACTCTGTAACTTACTGTAACATCTGTCAAATAAAACTAAACATTATCTTTTCAGTATGTGACAGTCAATTCCAAGGGCTTGAGTGAATTATGCAATTGAATATCTGGTCGATTTTACTGGATTTTGTGTAGATAGTTTTCCCACTTTCATAATTTCTTTATCCATTTTTCAGGATCCAACCTCATCCCATCTCTGGGTGAAGGGGGGGGGGATGATGATTATGATAATGATAGTGATGATAAACAGTACTGTACATTGATCACTCTTATTTGTTGTACAGTAGACCAAGAAAATTATTTTAACAACTTTACAACCTACAGCAGTTTTAAGTAGGGTTGAATGAAAGGGTTTTAATTTCCCCAACTCGTTCCCCCGACTGACTTCCTGTTAGTCAGTCAGTCAGTCAGTCTTTCTCTCTCTCTCTGTCGAGCTTTGACCCATCATGAGCCTCCCTTTGTTGGGCTCGATGGAGGGTGGGGAGGTGAAGTCTACATCTTTCAGTTGTATGGATGATTATGTTTCTTGTGGCTCGACCCTGGTGACAACTCAGGACTCTCTTTTGACTGTGGCCTCGACTTTCTCCCCTCCTTCTACATGTTCAGTTACCATGACTAACACATCCTCCTCACCTCCTGTGTCTTCCATTCCTCTGGCTTCTGTTATGCCTGCTTCAATCAGTTCATCTTCTGTTGTCACGCTTCACCCTACCTTCCAACTTCATCTCCTGTCACTGTTCCTTCTGTGTCGTCTGTCTCTCTTCCCCAACCCGATCCTTCTTCCTGTGTGCCTGCCCCTTCCCTCACCTCATTATTCAGTTTGCAGACATGGACGAAATTCTTCAATATTATGGATGCAGATGACAACCTCTCGCCCACCTCTCTCTACTTTGCCAGGTAAGCAGGGTGTCACCTTTTTGGCCCATCTGAATGGCTCCTGCCTCCTTGTAGTCCATGATGCTGCCCAAGCCTAGGTGGCATCCCTGGTCAACAGTTCAGGACAGCCCACTTTTGTGTTCCCAGACATCCAGCTTAATTCCTCCACTGGCACCATCTGTTGACCATCGTCAACGTCCTCTGACCAGAGAGCTTTCGCAGAGTGCTCTGGCGATATTGAGCTAATTCTTTCTGAGCAGCACCATCCCATTCGCTCAGTTCAGTATTATACCATTCCTCCTCGTGGACACCGACAGGAGCCAGCCAATACTGTCAAGATTGTCTTTGCATCTCGAGATCTGCCCTCTGCAGTCATCTTTGTGGCACTGTTCTCCACATTCGCCAGTTTCTTCCATCTCCATGGCAGTGCACATCTTGTTGGCGCTTTGGCCACCCTGTCAAATACTGCCAATCAACTGCAGTCTGCCCCAACTTTGCACAGGCTGGTCATACTTCCTCAGACTTTACTTCCACCATCCGGTGTTGCCCTAACTGTCAGGGTAGCCATTCTGTCACCTATCGGCAATGTCTTGTTCATCTGTTGAAGGCAGAAGTGCGTAGCGTCCGATGGAAAACTGGCCTCTCCTTTTGTGATGCCCGTTGCCGAGTTCATAGCCTCGGTCACTTTCCAGCCATTATGTATGCATGCCTAGCCCGTTCTCCTCCCATGGTGTCGCCAGTCTCCAGCTCCTTCGGTGTCTTGGCTTCCATCCCTATCTCTAATCCTTTCTCTGCTCTTGTATCTCTTCCTGATTCTTCCCCTTCCTTCCTTTGTTCCTTTCCTCCTCACCCGCCTCCTTGTACCTCTGTATCTTCTCGGTGCTTTCCTCCATCACCTTCTCATCCTGCAAGCAAACGTCAACATGTTTGCACTTCCCTGTCTCACATTCCTGGTCTCTCCCCCTCAACTTCTGTCCGACCTCCCAAACGTCCCTTATGTTCCACTTCACCTCCCAGTACTTCATCCTTTCTCATATCCACCTGTCAGCACCCTCAGGTCATCTCATCGGTGTCCCCCTGTCCTGTTTTGTCTCCCTCGGATACAGAAACCATTCAAGCTATTGCCTCCTACATTCGCTGTACTTCCTCCACGTCCTCCCTTGTTTCTGTGGACGCTCATCCACCTCCCTCTACCCTTTCCCCTACTCCTGCTCCTCCTCCCAGCTCATGGTGGGAGAGTCGGACAGGGGTTGGGGCTGCCAAGAGTTGAGCCGTGGGGCTAGAACCACAGGCACCAGGGGTCCTTGCCAGGCCTCCTCCAACTGCTGCTCCAGGGGGAGGACGTCCGTGTTGGGAGAAAGGAGGAGGATACCCGAGCTGCTGTAGGTGGACTCCGGCAGGTCCAGCAAATCCTCAGGTGGGGAAGGCACTAGGGTAGAGGACGAGGGGCGACCGTAGCCGTTCCCTCTCCATCACGGCAGGTGGCTGTCGCTGAGTCCCATAGGGCACAATTGGCGAAGCTGCTGGTGGCTGTTTCCTCCCCCGTGCAGCAGGTGGCCGTCACTGAAGGCTCGTGCCCCTGGCTTCTGATGGACGGAGCACGGCAGGTGACTGTCGCTTGCCCAAGGGTGCCGTGCCCCACGAAGACTACATCCCTCGTGCGGCTGGTGGCCATCACGGGAATGCAGGTGCGGCAAGGTGGCCGTCACCTGTGTCCCTCTTCCCGGAGGGCCCGCAGGGGTGCAGCTGGTGGCTGTCACCGGTGTCCCTCTTCCCGGAGGGCCCACAGGGGTGCAGCTGGTGGCCGTCACCGATGGGGGTCCCTCCTGCCAGAGGCACGGCTTGTGGCCATCACTATTCCAGGAGGTGTGGCTGGTGGTCGTCACCCTTTCTTTTAGGTTTTTTGATGGAGCGGTAAGGTGGCCGTCACCCTTTCTTTTAGGTTTTTTAATGGAGTGGGAAGGTGGCCGTCACCTGTCCTCCTTTTATGGAGTTAGAGCGAGGGCGGCTGGTGTCCGTCTCCTCCCCGTGTGCGGCAAGGTGGCCATCGCCCGGTGTGAGTTGAGGGGGGGGAGCAGTGTCCGAGCGGCTGGTGTCTGTCTCCTACTGGCTATATGGGGCTAAAGAGATACCCCCACCCCGAACGTGGTGAGGACTGGTTCGGTGGGGATGTAGTCCACCGTGACTGAGAACTCCGTGGCGAGTTACCTGAGTGTAAGAAGGGCGTGAGGAAAAGACACAGGTGCGCCCACCTTGCACGGAGCCTGCGCTGCTTATTTCTGCCCCTGGGTATTCCCTCCTGGGGTGGGTGTCTCAGTCAGGTAAGGTCCATGGGGTACTTCGGTATTTCGCCACGTATTCTGTTTCATTTTCGGTGTTGTGCATTTCACCTAGAAATAATGTATAGCAGTCAGAGAGCCAGGGAGAACCAGAGAAGGCAGAAGGGGACTGAAGAGATAGGATAGTGTAGGAGAATCACTGTCGCGCTGATAATATGTGGATCACATCGTTCAGTCCATCGCTCCAATGATATAATTGTCACAATAAAGCCCTGTAGCCAAAGGGTGTCTGTATCTCACCTCCACTTACTATACAAGATAGATAGAGGGGTAAGTGAGACAGAGCAGCACCTACCCCAAGATAAAACCCCACAATGAGCTATCCAGTGCCTCACAACTTTATATTGATAGCAACGATTCTTCATGTCATCAACACTGGTTTTCATCTATCTACCTGACTATCGACTTCCTATCTACACTATTGGCAGAGCAGTGGATGTTGGAGCGGCCCTAATGACTGAGGGCAGCGTTTGGAAACTTCAGTTCTGTTGTTTGCTGATGATACTGTATTGTTAAATGATGACGAAGAGGAATTCCAAGGCATGGGGGAATGTGTAAGAAATGGAATCTGAAGGTAAATGTAGGGCAGAGTAAAGTTATGGTCTTCGAGAGAAATGAAGTAACTGAATGCACAGTGAGGTTAGGTGATGAGGAAATGGAAAATGTGAGTATTTCAATACTTGGGTAGTTGGACTGTAATAACCTGATATAAAACTTAACAAATTAATCAATGGTCTGACTGAGATTTGATCTGAGGGCCTGGTGCTTCAAAACAAGCGCAAGTTACCGCTGAGCCAAAGAGAAGATCCCCGCTTTGTAACTAAACAATGTGGGCTTTTATAGACCCCATTACATCACTTTTCTCTCCTAGGTGAATTTTGGTGAGTTTTGAACACATGGTAGAGTAGCATTGCAGGCCACCTTTGGGGATGCTGCTAACCACATGAAACAGCTCAACCCCGTGAGGTAAGGACTAGGAAGCTGTCTGAAATACACACCTGGATAAGACACCGAGAGTGGGACAGCACGACACCCATCCCACGGAAGGATGACCGGGGTGTTACCCCCCCCTAGGAGGAGACAACAGGGAGGCTGCTAGAGAGCGCGCGGGGTCAGAGCGACACTGGGATATCTCCCTCACTGCCCTACGCCCCTCTCGCCTGCACCCGACTCTACCTGGAGTATGCAGTCGCGGCACATTACACTCCGGCCGGGCCAGCGCTCATCAGGTTCGGGGTGGGGCTAATATACTAGCCCCAAACAGCACCCAAGTGACGGCCACCAGCTGCACCAGGAGAGAGACGACCATCAGCCACACCCTAGAGCTGCATCCCCCCCTTAGCAGGACCGAGTGACAGCCACCAGCTGCACCTGGGGAGAGACGGCCACCAGCTGCACTTGGGGAGAGACGGCCACTAGCCACTCTCTTAATGAAAGCACTCCTGAGAACAGGACCTCGGTGACGGCCTTCACCTGCACCAGCAGGCATGTGACGGCCATCAGCTGCATCTCGACTGCGATCCCAAAGGGGACATAATTACGGTGATGGCCTCCAGCCGCACCGGCAGAAGGGTGTCGGCCACTAGCCGCACTACCTCTGCCGTCTCCCTGGGTGATGGGATCCAGGGGACGGCCTCCAGCCGCACCAACAGGCAGGTGATGGCCGCTAGCCATATCTCGACTGCCATCCCACCGGGAAGCAGGACCTCAGTGACGGCTTCCAGCCACACCGGCAGGCCAGTGATGGCCAGTAGCTGCACTAAGACTGCAGTCCTCCCGGGGCAAGACACCTCGGTGACGGCCTCCTGCTGCACCAGCAGGTGTGGGACAGCCACCAGCTGCACTCCGGCCACAGCTAGTCCGGAGCACGGGAACTCAGTGATGGCCTCTAGCTGCTCTGCGCCTGCTGCTCTAGGGAACTTGGTGATGGCCTCCAGCTGTGCCGAGGAGGGAACGACTAAGAGCCGCCCCTCGCCCCCTACCCCTGTGCCTTCCCCTTCTGAGGATTTCCCTCGCCCCACCAACTTCTGCGGCCGAGTGGGAAGCCTCACCCTCTCTCCATACAGAGGCAGTTCTCAGGAGGGGCTCTACCTGGAGCAGGTCTGGCAGGGCCCTATTGTGACCCCCGGGATTCAAACTCTGCAACCATGGCCCTGCCGCCGCCGCCCTCTAACGGACTGTACACGGAAGGGATGCCACAAGCCTCACCTGACGGAGCCCCAGCCAAAGAGAGAGCGCAGTCCTCAGACTTGCTGGAACAACACCAGATCCCCGGGATGAGACCTCCCCGGCCCCACCAGACAATGTCCTGCACGACAGAGTCAGTACAGACAGGTGTGCCTACTCTCCCTGTTCGGGCCTAGCCCCGAAGCCCGGACCTCTCCTCAATGCCCCAGACCGCTGTCCCGTGCCTCCTAACGGAGACCTAATCTGACCTGTCTGACGGGACCCCCAGAACCCCAGGCTGGCACCTGTAGCAGCCCAAGACTATGTCGCCCAGACTAGAGTCCTCCGGTCCTGATAGTGCTAAATTATTGTATAGTGTATTGTGAATTGTTCTTGTATTGTATTCATTTGTATCAAAGTAAGACAATACAGTAGGCACGAAAAGTGTTGACACCATCTTAAAAAAAGAAAACATTCTTGTGGTTAGCAAGGAGAAACAAATAATTTAACACTCACCATTGAATTTAGTATTTACTGGCATTCCCCTTCACCTTTATTATCTTCTTAAGGCGTCTGGGGAGACTGATGGTGTAGTTTTGCAGAACAGACGGACTAAAACTGCTCCATAGCTGCTTGACTGCAGCCTCAAGTTTAGGCAAAGATGATGTGTCCATACTACGCAGCTGCCGCTTCATGTGCACCCATAAATTCTCAATGGGATTGATATCTGGGCTGTTTCCGGGCCAATCTCGAATAAAGGGAACCTCACAGTCTGTTAGCCACTTTTTCACTGACTTTGCAACATGTCCAGGGGCAGAATCTTGCATAAATACTCTTGCCTTGGTTTTATCAAAAGAGTCACTTAAAACATCACATAAGAGCTCCAAATAATTGTTCTGGTTCACTTTTTCATCTGCAGGTAGAATTACCAACCTACCAACACCATAATATGTAAAGCAGCCCCAAGCCATGAGTGAGGCTGGGTATTTAACAAACTTGGAAGTGTACTTAGGATCCAGGGGGTCACTGCCTGGTTTGCGGTACACTCGTGATGAAGGGGTACCAGTGACAGTAAATGTTGACTCATCACTCCAAAGCACAGTTTTCCATTGCTCCTCACTCCAGGCAAGATATTTCTTACAAAAATTTACTCTCTTTTTCTTCTGAAGTGCAGTTAGCAGTGGTTTTTTACGAGCACAAAAACTCCTGTAGCCCAGATCGTCATGCAACAGCTGCTGCACACTTCTGACAGACACATCTGCCAGCAACTGTGGGTTCTTTTCTTTTAAATCCCGTGCTGTTAGCCTTGGATCCTTGCTAACTTGCCTTGAGATCAGCTGACGGGTCCTGAAGGTTGTCTTACGAGGTCTCCCAGGCTTGGTAAGTGGAGTGGGAGTAATGGCCTCCCCACTGTCCTTGAACTGCTTCACCAGTCTGTGCACTGTCCTCAGTCTAACACCATCTGATTTGCAATAAATGGGAGTTTGTGGCCAGCTTTGTATAAAGTAATCACTTCCACACGTTTGTCCTTGCTTGTGGTTACTTTAGGCATGATGAGAATGTGGTAGGTAACCAAATAACTGTGTTATTTGAGTCAAAACATGCCCTCGTGGTGCATCACACAAAGAGACAATCCTCCTCCTGTGGCTGCCCAAACATTACTGAGCCTGCTCCTGTGGTGCCAAACCTATCAAGCAGGGTTGCCAGCTCCCGTTGAAAAAGCGTCAGCTCATTTCACATCACAGGGGAGGGTAGTATTGACCCTACTTCACTTAACGTGAAAAAGAATGACGTCGGCAAAAAAACGTCAATACTTTCCGCGCCTACTGTATGTGTGTAAGGTTGGTTGCCCAGAGTTTTTATGCCCTGTTTCTTGAGTAGCTTTATACCTAACCTGGTCTAGAAAGAGAACCCCGTTCTAGGCGCTGTGTTCAAGGAACAAGGAGTTGAGCCTTAAACACGCCGCATAACACTGTCCGCTGACCAACAACATCGTTGCCCTCCAAGCCTCACCTCACATCCCACACCACTGTCAACCAATGTAATGCCTAAAATGAAACCTAACAAATTAATCACTTGTCTGATCAAAATTCGATCTCAAGCCCTCACACTCTACACACGTGCACCTTACCAAGGAGCCAAACAGAAAATCCCTGCTTTGTTTCAAATCAACATTAGCCCATTACAGGATGATGAGGAAATGGAAAGTTTGAGTGCATTTCAGTACTTGGGTAGTGTGATGAGTAGGATGAAAGTTTGGAGGATGAAGTGCTTGAAAGGGTACAACAGGGAAGAAAGATTGCTGGTTCTTTGAAATCAGTGATAAGAAATAGGGAAGTGAGCATGGAAGTGATAAAGTCGCTGCATAATAGTATTGTGATACCAACTCTTATGTATGGAAGCGAAGCCTCGACCTTGTTGGAAGGACACGATTCATGGGTGCGAGCAATGGATATGAAGTATTTGAGACGAGCATGTGGAGTTACATGGAGACAGACTGACAAATGAGGAATTGAAGGAGCATTGTGGTGTGGATGTGGATATGACAAAGCATTAGGAGAAATACGAGTAGGCCTATACTAAGGTGGTTTGGCCACATGGAGAGGATGGAGAACAAGAGACTAACGAGGAGAGTATGTGAGTGAGATAAAGGGGGGAGAGGGAGGGGGAGGTCAAGGATGAGGTGGAGAGATTGAGTGGAGAGGTATACTTGCATGAGAGAGGGGTGTGTGAGCTGGGGGGAGGGAAGGAAAATAGCAGGGGATAGGGCGACACAGAGACGATTTGTTTGTGATCACCCCTTACAGGATTGAGCCGTCTGGCAATAGATAGACACTCCAATACACCTTTGTACTGCTTCGTTCATCGATCGAAAAGTTTTTCACAATCTAACATGAGTTTGTTATGCTATTTACTCAGAGTTCAACTTCTCGCTCCCTGAGTGCGAGCAACTGATTTGGGTTCTTTCCAAGACCGGGTCTAGAGCATGCAACCAAAGGAACAGGGCTCAAAACAGGCTAACCAATCTTACACAGATATTACCATATAAACATACAGATGCAGGGCACAGTACAATATGACAGATTATACACACTATAAGGACATATGGACAAGGAGTCGTGACTACAGGTGACAGGGTAGCTGCAGGTGTCGCCTAGGTGTGGGAGGCGTCCCATAATGTGTGTGTTCTTGGGAGAGGCACAGGACCATTGTCGTAGGCTGGATTGTCCAATGTGGGCTGCGAGGTGGCATAGAGGGAGGCCTTTCCCTGGATGGGCCTCGGTGAGTGTGTCGGCCCTCGGGACTGGGGCTTAACAGGTCGAGCAGGCACACTGCTCTGCGCCTACTCTTGGGGGAGGACGGCTTACTCGCTGGTCTGGGCAGGTCTCAGCCGGGAGTTCTGGGGGCATCCCTCGGTGGCTGGGTGCTGCAGCCTCACCTGCGTCAAGAGGCTGTCAGGGGTGGCCTGCAGCATCTCTTACTCTGGGAGTCCAGCAGCGACTGGTGATGTCAGGGTGCTGGCTGCTGTGAGTGCACTCCAAGGCTCACAATGGGGCCACTTCAGACCCTCTCCACCAGAGACTTCATTAGGGAGCTAGCTCCATCCCTTGGGGTGTGGGGGGAGCGAGTGGGGTGTTCCACTTGGCCTCTGGAGGAGTGAGGCTAGCAAGGGGTGTTGCCCTCGGTGGGAGCCACAGGGGTAGCAGACGAGGGAAGTACGGTGGACATTCCCTCCCCGGTGGGCATGGTGAGTGCTGCTGCGGTTCCACTAGACCCTGGGACTGCAGGTGAGAGGAGTACGATGGACGTCCCTTCCCCGGCGAGCACGGTAGGCATTGCTTTTTTTTTTTTTTATGCAAGGAAGAAGGGACCAAAGGCCACAGGCCTGCATACTGTTCCTTCCAAGAAAAAGCAAAAACAATACAAAAGAGAGCCAAATTCAAGATCCGTCCTGCTCCCTGTGGGGAGCTGCAGACAAGGGAAGTATGGTGGATGTTCCCTCCCTGACGGGCACGGTGGGCGCCACCGCGGTTCTGCCTTGCCCTGGGACTACAGGTGAGAAGAGTACGGTAGACATCCTCTTCCCGGGAAACACGGTGGGCATCGCCGTGGTCCTGCTCCCAGTGGGGGCTGCAGGTGAGGGAAGTACAGTGGACTTTCCCTCCCCGACGAGCACGATGGGCATTGTCGTGGTCCTACCTGGGACTGTGAGTACACAAGTCCCACCCCGATCCCGGCGAGTGCTTGTCTGGCTCGAGAGTAGTGTGGCAGGGTGGCATACCTCCCACGGGCTCCGTTGAGGGGAAGCGGGACGCATGGTGGTGGGGGATATAAGCATGTCTTGTCCAGGTCTTTTACACACCTCCCTGTGGTCTCCCCTTGGGGTCGGTATTTCAGAGCGTATACTATACAGTGGGGCCCCTTGGATAGCGACCTTATTAGTCCAACAAAATGGCCGCTATCCGTGAAATCGCTACCCGAGGGGCAAACTTCTTACCTAAAAAAATTAATACAGTCCTGGACTCCTTCAGCTATACCCCGAATTTCCTCCATTACCCATCAGTATCACGTCATATTTCTTCAGTACAGTACTGTAATAAGATAAACGTATACTACATACAGTATTCAAAAAGTTATCTTTTTCTTTTCCTCCACGCAGTATTGTTTCATTGGCTTGCCACGCATGTATTGTCTGGCCTTTTCGGTCACTTTTATATTACCAGTACTTCCTGTTTTTTCCCTGGGCCACCACCACCACATGGGCCAGCCCCCGATGTTGAAGCCATGATATTAGAACACTCAGTAGCCAGACAATAAATGGAAGGTCACAAAAAACTTTAACAATGGCGAGAGACTGTGACAAGTTGAATGGATGCGCGGTGTGTGGATAAACAAACAATCTTCTTCTTCTTCTTCTTCTTCTTGGGGTAACTGCGGGGAGGTTCACCTCCCACCCGTCAATATCGCTTAGATATTGGCATTCCCCCAAAAGGAAAGGTAAAGGAAAAATTTAAAACTGTAAAATTTGGTAGGAGAGAGATAGTTGGAGATTAGTTATAAGAAAAGCTTAAGATACATACTTTCACATGGGTCAATGAACTACGGTCCTGACTCCTTCAGGTATATCCCTAATTTCCTCCATTAACCATTAATATTACGTCATATTTCTTCAGTAATAAGATAGTATATTACATATTCAAAGAAGATTAACAAACCTACTTTTAATTCGTTTTGAGTGCCACCTACAGGCTGGTCCAGCAGTGGACCTCAGTGGCTGATGACGAAGATACTGTTATCAATTGTAGTTACCATACCGTGGCAGCCTGCTAGAGCCGCTAGTAAATAAATACCTGTACTACACTCCAACAAAACCCTAAATTCCTACTGTGAACACTAATAAAATAAACTTAACATGCAAATGGATAAACAAACTTTTAAATCATTTTTGCTATTTATTGTTGAAATTACTGTCGTGCTTGGTGGCTATTTTATCGCAGCAACCTAGCGAAACGGCCCTGACTCAGCTCACTCTTCCTCTCTCATCCCTGCCAGAGCCGCTAAAAAAATAAATACCTGTACTACACTCCAACGAAACCCTAAATTCCTACTGTGAACACTAATAAAATAAACTTACTTAACATGCAAATGGATAAACAAACTTTTAAATCATTTTTGCTATTTATTGTTGATATTACTGTCGTGCTTGGTGGCTATTGTACCGCAGCAACCTAGCGAAATGGCCCTGACTCTACTCACTCTCCCTCTCTCATCCCTGCTAGAGCCGCTAAAAAATAAATACCTGTACTACACTCCAACGAAACCATAAATTCCTACTGTGAACACTAATAAAATAAACTTAACATGCTAATGGATAAACAACTTTTAAATCATTTTTGCTATTTATTGTTGAAATTACTGTCGTGATTGGTGGATATTGTACCGCAGCAACCTAGCGACCACAGACCTGACTCTGCTCACTCCCCATCTCTCATCCCTCATCTTTCTCTTGTCCCTCACGTCGTAACACATGCAAACAAACTTCATTCTCGATGTGATGGGCCTCTGTTTCCTCATCTTCCCAACCATCATATAGGTCCTCCTCGAGCTGAACAGGGGGCAGCCACCGAAGTTGAGGCCATGATAGAGCACTCAGTCCCCAGACAATAAATGGAAGGTCACAAAAAACTTTAACAATGGAGAGACTGAGGGTTGAATGAACACACGGCTCATGGATAAGCAATGGGTCAATGAACTGACTGAGGATAGACTTGCACTCACTGTCTGTTACCAGGGTCCGACCTTGGCAACTCTGCCCATCCACCCACTACAAATGAAGATCAGCTCCCATGTACCATCAGCATTCAGATCAGATCAGATGATATTCGCCCAGTATTGCTTTTGAATCAGGTTCCGACCCTGGCAACTCTGCCCACCTGCTAGCTACATGTTAAATGCCTAGCGGATTTTCACTAACTGTGCACCATCAGCATGAGGATAGACTCGCACTCACTGTCAGTGTTACCAGGGTCCGACTTTAGCAACTCAGCCCATCACCCGCTACAAATGAAGGTCGGCTTGCATACACCATCAGCATTAAGATCAGATCAGATGATATTCGCCCAGTATTGCTTTTGAATCAGGTTCCGACCTTGGCAACTCTGCCCACCTGCTCGCTACGTGGTAAATGCCTAGCAGATTTTCGCTAACTGTGCAGCATTAATCGCTATGAGATAGTTTCTTTCCTGTCGTTACCCGTGGATTCGCTACCCAAAAAAACGCTACCCGAGCGGCCCCACTGTATACCTGTGTCTTCCTGCTGCGAAATATAGGAATCAACAACTTATTACGCCGACTGAGCAAATCTCCTGGCTAAACAATGAGATTGTGTTAATTTCTTTTCTCCGTGAATATGAATTTGTAACTTACCACAAATAAACTACTCATCATTGTAGAGCAAGTACTAGAGGACATGCAAAAAATAAAAAATAGTGAAGCTGAGAATGCGAGGGAGCTGTAGGTATTGTGTGTGAAGTGGGTGTTCTTGTCATCAATCATCTGGGGGCACGGTGGCTCAGAGGTAGAGCTTCAAACTCGAGGCCGGGTGGTCGCAAGTTTGAGCCGTGCCCATGACTGCGGTGCCGGGAGGGGTAGCGCTCTCGTGTTACCTAGCGGGGCTATATGATCTCATTGTAAGGTATAACTCGGGGGATTTTTTTTTTTCCCACCGACTTCATACGACCCAGTGATATCGACCCAGCTTCCCAGATTGTGGCAATGCTTGCGCTTGTTAACTCCCCTAATGCTACTTTCCTGTATGTGATGTATCATGAATTCCCAAGCATTTAATAGTGTACACTGTACAAACTACATGTATGTTACTCCATCACTGCTTGCATAAGGGGAGTGTAGCAAGACACCATTTTTATTTATTTATTTATGCATGCACAAATTTAAAACCATTAATGTTTGATGAAGGTGTGCGGCAAGATCCACCACCTCCTTATGTTGTATATTTACTCTGTTTACCTTTACAACATTAAATATTTCATTCATTCATTCTTACTGCAACCCTACACACATCGCCACATATTAGCCACCCAGACCCCCTCCCACATATACTTTTTGCCCACATTCGCTTCCACTGCTTCTCATCCAACACCCATTTACAATGCCCCTCACACACACACACGAGACTCACCCAACAACTCTCATATCAACCCACTTGCATACTTTAACCTAACACCACCTGGGAAGTTGGGAAACAAAACTCAGTCGGTACGGGTTACAGAACGTGATGATAAAAAGCAGTGGGTAATTTTTCAGCAGGAAAGATAATTTACCACCTTGAAAATAGAAAAATACAGAAAACAAACTGGAGGAATATGAACTAAATTGGTAAGGTCCTTCCTGAAATACAGGAGTTAGGGGTTAGAGCCACCAACCACACGGCAAGCAGAGCAGACGACACCAGCTCCCCCAACCGCCCCCAGATCACTGGGAGATTACTGCCAGCGCAGCGCGGCTGGGATCAGGAACGACCTACCTGTTCGACTTCCCGGCGCCCCTCTTGTGCTCAGGTGAGGGCCCGGAAAGGTAGCAGTCGCCGGCACCTTGTCTCCAGCCGGAGCACAGCTCTGCAGGTAAGGGGTGGAGTTTACAACACCACACAGCGCCTCGGTACTGACAGTTGTCGTACCGGGTACGGGGCAGAATTGGCCATTGTCCGTTCCCCAGCTGTCTCCCCGCCACAGGGCCCCGACACGGACGCGTGTCGGCCCGTCTGCTGTAGGCGTTCCCCCAAGAGCGGCACCGCGGTACTGGCCACAAGCCATACCGGGCATGAGGCAGGATTGGCCATAGTCTGTCCCTCAGCTGCTAGTGACAAAAGCTCACTGATACAGGCCATAGCCGTCCCAGAGCTCACCTCCTCGGCGTTAGCCACGAGCCACGCCCAGCCTAACACAGTGCAGGCCACGAGCCGCCAGGGAAATAGGCCCAACACAGTGCAGGCCACAAGCCTCCAGGAAAATAGACCCGACACAGTGCAGGCCACAAGCCGCCAGGTAACCAGGTCTAACACAGAGCAGGCCACGAGTCACCAGGGAAGTAGACCCGACACAGTGCAGGCCACAAGCCGCCAGGAAACCACCTCCCCCTGTGCCCTCTCGACGCCAGCCACGAGCCACACCAGACCAAACACCGTGCAGGCCACAAGCCGCCAGGAGATCAGGTCTAACACAGTGCAGGCCACAAGCCGCCAGGAAACTGTCTCTCCCTGTGCCCTCTCGGCGTTGGCCACGAGTCACGCCAGGCCAAATACAGTGCAGGCCACAAGGCGCCAAGAAACTAGACCTAGTGCAGTGCAGGCCACAAGCCGCCAGGCAGCTATCCCTACGGCCCCACAGGCGTTGGCCACGAGTCACGCTTGGCCCAGTACAGAGCAGGCCACAAGCCGCCAGGAGAACAGGCCCAGTACAGAGCAGGCCACAAGCCGCCAGGAGACTGTCCTCCCCGTAACCCATGAGGCGTTGGCCACGAGTCACGTCGGGTCCGGAGCAGAGCTGGCCATAGTCCGCTCCCCTCCTAGCACCAGCGGTCGGAGAAGGCCCCACACCCGAGACGTGGCAGAGTCTCACCCAGGACCTTGGTTCCCTATGACTTCACCCGGGTGACCAGCTGCCGGACCAGAGCCCCTGTAGACCTCGAAGCCACCGCCGAGCCCCATCCACCACTCCCCCGGGCCGAGCTTCCCGTGAGGCCTCCCTGACGGCGACGCCGCCCTCGAGCCGTTGCCGCAGCCCAGCCACCCCGGGTTCCAGTTCCCTGGGTCTCTTGCCGCCCCCAGAGTTGCCCCACACACCAGGGCGCGACCTACCGGTGGGCGAGGCCTCCCGACGACGCTCCCAGATCCGACGTCAGGCCCGGCTCCTAGCCCTCTTTGGGCCGAGCCCTTAGCCCCACAGCCACATGTGGGACCCTGCCCAGGAGCACGCCACTCGATCCGCCCCTGTTCCCTCCTGACGGAAGAATCGTCCTGGGCTCATCAGTGTCGCCCAAGTGAGTGGACTATCGATATATATATGTGTGTGTACCCTTAAGCTCAGTTCTAGTGTGCATCTACAGGATCTTACGAGTGATTCCCTACCTCCCTACCGTGTATCCCCAAGTGAAGTGACCAGGAACCCCGAATAAGATTGGACGTACCGATAGATAGAACGAGGCCGGACCTATATCGGAAGGTAGAGTCCTGCTGCCCTAGACAGCCCCAGTGATAACCAAGACTTCCCCCCCCCTTGTGTATCTTTGTGTCTTGTGCGGGTGTTTACGCTCCCCCTCCCCTGTGTTCAGTTAAACCTGCACTAGCCCCTTGTCTTAGCCGCGCGGCCGACCCGGGCATACCAAATACCACAGTCCCCCCCCCCCTGTTAAATACCTTTACGGGCGACCCTACCTGTGATAGACTTCCGGCCGCCAGTTACCTGAAGTACAGGTGTAAAGTAAGATATACATGTATACAGTGCCGTCCAGTGCTATACGGGTTTTAGAGATTGTGTCAAAACCATTCCTGTGTCTGAAGATATAAATGTGCTGTATGTCACACGAGTGTCGGGTGAATAGTACCATACTTAAACAAGAAAGGTAAAGTGACAGATAGCAATTGTGTACAGTGTTCACTTACCCCCCCCCGGCAAATCTTTTGTAATATCTGTGATGTATTATTGTCCTGTGTCTTATGTGTAGAATACATGTGTGATATCTACTGCCTTGTTTTGTGTCCAGTCCTGCTCTTAGGAGTTACCTCCCGGTCTAGAATAGGGACCCGCTTTAGCCTGCGTATTTGAGGGCGAGAAACCGTCCCACAAATACGTAGCATAACACTTCCACTGCTTGAAGTAAAGCGTACCTTTACCTACTTACATATACTACCTCCTAAACACTCACCTTTTTTTTTTTTTTTTGACACCGTGATCGAGTTGTTGAAGACAAACGTGACGATTCTGACGAACTGTACACGTGAGTACAGTGTCAGTGTCTGTGACACTGACTGTATAGTGTATACTGTATAGTCCACACAGAAGAAGAAGAGTGACGGAGGGGGCCGCATTGATGGGACGTCAGCTATAAGAATATTGCAGTTCCTCCCAAGAAACCTGTTTCGGTACTTATATTGTACACTTTCTTGACTTAATGTGGAGTACAGAGCATACCAGAACCTCACCGTATTCTCCTAAAATTTGGTCAATTTGCACTTTTGTACAACCATGGAATCTTGAAATTTCCTTGTGACAGTACTGGTATACACATTTCACCTACTGGCGTTTTTACTAAATACTTCGTCGCAAATGAAGTTTTTAGTACCAAGTAGATAAGGAGGGGGATGGATGGGGGGAGCACGGAGGAAACGGTTTATTCCAGTTCCCATCTTTATCTTTCATTGCATCAGCCTAACAACCTAATTTAGTTTGGACGTAGATTCGAAATCAGAGGGGGCTGCAATCTGGAGAACCCCCCACTCCCACTCCTTATCTCAGTACTAAAAAGTGCATTTGCAATGATTAAGTATTTAGTAAAAACAGCACTAGAAGGTGAGATGTGTTAGGTTGTACAAAACTGCAGATTGTCCTGACATTTATCAGCTTGTTCATTTTCAGGTTTTGATATTCATGGAACCCATTCTGTACAGTTTTCTGAGCTGAACCAAATATTTGGTGGTCATAAAAAGTTAGATGGTATTCAGTACAAGTGGATGTAGTACTTTTGAAAAAATAATCTTTAAATTACACAGAATAGAATTTGCAAATGTACTTTTTTTCTGAGTAATCAATGGTATAATGTAATTATCATTATGATAGCTTTAAACATTTGCAGAAATAATCAGTTTTGAATATACAGTATCAACCAATACAGTCTCGCCAGTTGTAGCTACATGCAAACTGTGGCAAGCGGCCATCTGCCATTTTAGACTTTCTGCCTGATTTGGCACAAAAGTCAGTCGGTCACTAATCATGTTGCCATTAACCTAACCTAACCAAATTAATGTAACAGTCTAAGTGGAATGATCTGGGGACAAAAGAGTTTTGGATCCGAATGTATTCATTTGTTCTCTGTAACTAGAACGCCACCACTGATGTCAGTGAACCTAACTTGGTGCTCCTTAGTATGACATTACTTTTGTAGAATTTGAGTATCATAAATTAGTTATATAGTCTTTACTAACATGTTTTTTCTGCAGAATGTGGATGTCATTAATGAATGTATAGATATTAAATAGTGTATAGCTAATTCCTGTCATAAAATTTTCATTATTGATCGATGGAAGCTCTCCTGGACTTTTTCCATTAATATGTTCATTACTTAAGCAATTCCAGGCAATATCTCTTAGGGTATATAAACATCCTTTGCAAGTTTTTTTTTTTTTTTTTTAATACACAATGTAGCAAATATGGAGGAGAGAGGGGAATGAGATTCTCCAACCCCTATCACCATATGCTATTGCATCTGCATTAAATAAGGTGGAGAGATTCTTCAGCCCCTATCACCATATGCTATTGCATCTGCATTAAATAAGGTGGAGAGATTCTTCAGCCCCTATCACCATATGCTAGTGCATCACTTCTAAGATTCGTTTCGTTTCATTTCGTTTTTGAAGGCTCCAACATACTTGCATGCGTCGGCCTTGGTCACCTAATGGCAGCTCTCCATGCTGCTCGATCTTTGGCAGCCTCCCTGTTCAATCCCTTAACCCTGAGGTCACATTTAATGACCTCGTTCCACGTCTTTCTCGGTCTACCCCTCCCAACCCCTCCCCCAATATTCACTTCTCACCCTCTGCACCCAGTTATCATCCCCCATCCTCTCCACATGTCCAAACCACCTCAGCCTACCCCTCCTCATCACAAGACCAATACACTCCAGTCCCATCCTACCTCTCAACTCTTCCATCGTAAACCCAGCCCCCCCAGGCCTTGCACGCAGGGACACACTGCACATCCGCCTAATCATTGTCATTTCTGTACGTTTAAGCCTGCGAATATCCTCTTCCTTTGCTGCCCAGGTCTCACACTACCATACAGCATCACACTCCTAACACATGCTGCATACAAAGACCCCTTAGCATGTAAGGAGAATCCTCTCAGTGTCAGGAGAGGCAACAGCTCCCTGAACTTCTTCCAACCACTTCTCACCCTAGCAACCGAGCTAGCTCCAGCCCCACCTCTAGCACATAACATGTCTCCCAAATAACAAAACTCTTCCACACACTCAAGAGACTCACCAGCAAGTTCAATCCTTTCATTCCTAACAATCTCCACCTGCTGTCCCCGACACGCTGCACACATAAAATCAGCATTATCTCGCGGTCTGCCTCTAATACCATTACATCTCTTGTGCATCCATTTATCACAAACACTGCACAAGATGGAATTACTTCCCACACCTTTGTGGCAAAATGCACATGGCCACTCTCCCTCTCCTCTGATTGTACTGCCACCAACCCTAGATATCATCACTTTTGTTTTATCTGCATTTACCCTTAAGCCCTTGTGCCCCATACCATCTCTCCATTTCTTAAATTTTTCCTGTGCCTCCTTTTCATTCTCTGCAGTCAACACCAAATCATCAGCATACAACATCTCCCACGGTCTCTATGAATTTTCGATATTTCTCACCACAAGTGGAGGTTTGAGCCAAAAAAAAAAAATTCTCCAAAATTGGTCGGGACTGGGGGGGGGTCATATGGTGGATAATTGGCCGGGACGTGATAGGTTAAAGCAATATCTGGCGAAGTTATGCATTATCTAGCGCTGAAACAGGACATAACCAGCAGTCTGTGCAATATCTGGTGTTGAGGTGTATTAAATGGCTCATGAATAGTAGCCGACCGGCGCTGTACTGCTGTATTTTTTCATTGCTTCATTGTATTTTGTGCTTAACTCTCATCTTTTACTCGTGGGAAGGTTTTTAGAATAGAGGGTTGAGATGGATAGTAACGTAATAGCCAGCTTAGCGCTGATCATTGAGCTGATGGGGGTTACTACTGTATGCAGTATCTGGCATTTTGCAGTATCTGATATTTTACAATACTCCAAACCTTCTTTTTCGACCGATCATAATTTGACAATTTGTTGTTTTGACATTTATAAATCTGTACCCTTTTTCGCTGTTAGACATGGTTATCCCTGCCATTTCGACAATTCAAACCGTGTGCTACCAGACAGACTGGCTGAGCTGCCTGTCCCCTGCTCTCTGCCCTGCTGATCAGTTGCCTCTTCATCCGCCTGCATTTCTGTTTGGCCTTGTGAATTACTACAGCACCACCATGACTCCACCAAAGACCCCTACTATTACCCCTGTCAAGCGCAGTCATGTGCTCACCAACCTGAGTGAGTGTTTCGCCATCACATGGTCGGGTGACGATCAGGGTTGCCAGATCTGAACTCGGCCACATTACCAAACTCCTCAGTTTTCATTATCAAATTTAACTTCCATATTCAGATTCTTAAAGCAAGCATTTATTCCTCACTAATTTTGTATACAAATGGAAATAATTACTCTCCTTATAATTAGCAGCATGTTGATTACAGTAAAACCTCGATATAACGGACTTCAGTACACCGGAATTCGCTTTTATCGGACTCGAGGAGCTACCGGACGAAACTCCTATATATCGGAAAAAGTCTGATATAGCCAGAAAGCAGTCCGGACTGTCTGACAACTTCAGCTATGTTCACCACAATAAGACAAGTAAAAGACATGTTTTTCAGTGCACAGTACAGTATTATTATACCATTTGATTAATGTAGTGAAGGTATAACACAGTACAGTACTGCAATGGTGGTGAAAACTACCGATGCAATCCGGACTAATGTCTGATATATCGGAAAAAGTCCAGATTAGCAGGGGTAAGTCCGGATGTAGCTTTTATCGGAAAATCGCATATTTCGGACTGGCCCAATTAGTCCGATATAGTGAAGTCTTACAGTATTTTCGTGCTGTGTAGGCTAGCGGATTAATCAGAGAGCACACAATCCACCATCTCCATCCTCTTTATCTTCATACACATGAAAAATCCATTTGATAATGGATCATGCTGATTCATTACCATACGAATTTTTCAGTACCAAATTGGCCCACATTAGGTAATGGAAAATACAAAATGGCAATCCTGGTGACGATTGCGCCAATGATTAACGAACACTCGATGCACGATACTGATTTGGCGCCAGTTTTACAGAATGCACATCTTAGTTTGCAGTAGGTTAGGTAGGTTATAATCATTGGGGGTCCTGGGGGGGTGAAGCCCCTCAGTTAGGTTTCAGCACATCCAGTTGGGCTTTCACTGCTGTTTATGGTTTTAAACTTAGTACAGTACATATGAGTTTGTTTGATGTCAAGATGTCATATCCTGTTCACAGGATCGGATATAAGCATGCTATCGAAGGCGTTCAGGCGGCTTTCTTTAATATCGCTAAGTAGGTATATTTCATTTTTTATCCAATATTTTTTTGATCGAAAATCAAATGTCAATCATCTGAGGTATATGTAGCGCTAAAATAATTTTCCTTGAATATGTAGGTCTTATAAGAAAACACCGTAAATCCCTGTTGTCACGTGCGTTCATACATTCCAGTATTTTTTCCATCTGTATTGAATATTTTTTGAATGACGAAGGTGGTCAGGAACCTAACCCCCCTATTTCTTAACAATTTTATGGGAAAATTCAGTTTGTTATTCGACCAGTTCGTTATGGAATCCATCCCTGTCAAATAGTGGGGGATAGATGTTTTTGGCATATTGCAATATGCAGCATTTTGCAGTATCTGGCATAGGGTTTGGCTGAATTACACCGGATGTATGAGAGTTTATTGTAATAGGAATTTTGGTCAGGAAATTCAGAATGCATAAGAATATTGGAAAAAGGATAATTTTACCATAATCTAACAACTTGGCCAAATGTAGACCTAACTAGAGCATTCTTCGGTCCTAACCGGTCTTGAAACTGATTGAAGTTCACCCAAGACCACAATGAGGAGCTATAAATGATTGAAACCTGACCACTGTGGTTAGTTGTTGAATTAACTCCTAATATGCAGGTGGTGTCAGCTGTCACCATTCACTGACAGTGCGATTGGCATCAATATGGTGTGTACTATACTGTATCAAAAAAAAATGTGAAATATTTTGGGAAGGGAATGATTGTCTCTGGCACATTTACACAATCCTTCTCAACCGTCCCAAGCACTCAGCCTGCCTCAGCCTGTCGGTAAATCACATGCTTGAGGCATGACAAACATTCAGCCTGTCAGTAAATTACATGCTTGAGGCATGACAAACATTCAGCCTGTCAGTACTCATACATCATGTGCTTCAACCATGTGCTTTTATCTCAAAACAGCCCAGAAATAGAAACATGGCTCTCTTTTCCCACACATAGTGTAATGTCCAAACTGTATTTACAACTACATGCTTCCACAAACAAAATAACCATCAAATTTTAAAAAATATACTGTA
>JAGKTI010006590.1:0-40080 GCA_018397915.1 Birgus latro
TTTTCCTGGCGGCTTGTGGCCTGCACTGTGTTGGGCCTATTTCCCTGGCGGCTTGTGGCCTGCACTATGTTAGGCTGGGCGTGGCTCGTGGCTCGTGGCTAACGCCTAGGGGGTGAGCTCTGGGACGGCTATGGCCTGTATCAGTGAGCTTTTGTCACTAGCAGCTGAGGGACGGACTATGGCCGATCCTGCCTCATGCCCGGTACGGCTCGTGGCCGGTACCGCGGTGCCGCTCTTGGGGGAACGCCTACAGGAGACGGGCCGACATGCGTCCGTGTCGGGGCCCTGTGGCGGGGAGACAGCTGGGGAACGGACTATGGCCAATTCTGCCCCGTACCCGGTACGAACTCTGTCAGTACCGCGGCGCTGTGTGGAGTTGTAAACTCCACCCCTTACCTGCAGAGCTGTGTTCCGGCTGGAGACAAGGTGCCGGCGACTGCTACCTTTCCGGGCCCTCATCTGAGCACAAGAGGGGCGCCGGGGAGTTGGACAGGTAGGTCGTTCCTGCTCCCAGCCGCGCTGCGCTGGTGGCAATCTCCCGGTGATCTGGGGGGGGTTGGGGGAGCTGGTGTCGTCTGCTCCGCTTGCCGGGTGGTTGGTGGCTTTAACCCCTAACTCCTGTATTTCACTGGCAATAGACAGATAGATAGAGATCGTTTTGTCACGGAGATATTAAATCCAACAGTAGTGGTGAAAATATGAGTGTATGAGTAGATGTTGCAGGATGAGGGGAGGATGGCTAGAACTGGGTGGATGAAATACAGTATATAAATATGTAAGGGGATGCACATGATGAGGATTATGCTTTATTTATTAATGTAATATTCAGCAAATGTCTTTACTTTGCAGATGACACTACAGTATCAGTATGAAAGAAACTGTGAATGGTGTAGCATATGAATGTTAAAGGCTAGAATGGTGATTGGATAGGTTTATGACTTCTTCCACTGGTTACTCTGTTGCAAAAGTCTTCTACTGTCATGTTTTTATTTTTGGATCTTGACCACCTTTTTGTCATGTGGGAAATTGGATATGCAGTGAACAGTTTGATATTTATCTTGCAGTTAGTTTCCGATGATGCCTTAAAATTAGTTTCTTAAGTTGTCTGCCATCGTATCTTAATGCACAGTATTTTACCTCCCAACCGTGGAATCTTTAACCCCTTCAGCCTATGGACATTTTCTTGTATTTTATTCCAGTTAATACCATGCAGTGTGATTCAGGCCAGGATGAACGGGAGGGGTCAGATATTCCTTTATTAATCTCTTCACTGGCCACCCCGTGTGGGATTGAGGCGTCTTGCAATAGGGGAGGCGGTGGCTCGATCGGTAGAGAGGTGGCTTGCAGTCCCGACAGACCCAGGTTCGAATCCTCGCTGGGGCAGGGAACAGTTTAAGGATTCGAATTTCATTAAATCAGGCTTTACTGATCTACCAGAAGACCCGCCGACATGTCGTAAAAATACCCCCACTAATACCAATACACCAGTCCTGTATGAGACAGCCCTAGCATGTATTCACTATGGACGGTGGGTGTTAGCACCGAAGTGGTGACATGTAGAGGTGTTGGTATGTAGGAGGACTGCTGGGCCTTGATAGCAGGCTGTGAAGCCTATGCCCAGAGTCGGACACATAAAAAAAAAAAAAAAGATAGATAGATAGATAGACTATTAGAGTGCTCTCTTAAGTAGAATAATACCGTCTGGTAGTTGCAAAAACAAAATAAGAATTACATCCTCAGTCTGAAGGAATTAAACTTCCTAGCATCCCTGTCCTTCATGCTCTGTTTCAGCTGGTATCTTACACTACCTGCCCCTGTTATTTATCTCCACCTTTTCGTAAATGAGTTTCTTGGTCTTGTCTGGAACCCTCACTTGGCCTGCTTGTCACCTCACAGCATCATCTTGTATGCCTTGAAGTGGCTCTTGTTTAGTTATTATTTTTACAGCTATTTTATTATGGAATTTTTATGTCCTTGCCTTGTTCTATCCTTATCTGATCAACTTTCTTACAGCATCATCTCAGACAATCTTGAAGTGTTGGTGAAAGCTTTCTCCTGCTCATTTATCATCCCAGACTTCCGTGGATTCTGCCATCACCTCGATGAGATCTACAATATCTGTCGCTCCAGCAACCATGGAAAGGTCAGCACTAGAACTATATGAGAACAGCAGAGTATAAACAGAATTGTATGGAAGTTACCTCACAGGCAACACATGAGGAAATGCACAATCTCATTAATAAGGTCAGAGCAATAAGTCTTCACAGATCAGTGAATCAGTAACTTTCATTACTCTAACCACACTACAGTATTTGGGTTTCAGGAAGAAATAACATCTCCATATGCAATAGTACTCCTGATCATCCTTGTCCATGTGAATATGGGAAACAGGTTTGGGTGATAATGATGGTGATGAATATTTACTGTTAATGACTCTTATCTGGCAGGTGTAAATGAAACACATCTGTAAAGAAAAAGACCCAAAAATTTTTGGCAGAAAGTTAGGCCTCCAAGAAGGAGTAGGATTCCTGGGACTTAAATTGTGTTTGAATGAGTGTTGGCCTATTTCACAGGGCATGCTGTTCATAGTTATCCCTATTTTTGCTTTCTTTTTCTCATGATTTTAGACCATACTTCACTATATCCTTGGGTGGGAAAAAAGGTCACAATGATGATGATGATGATTTAACTCATACTGCGCTAGGGACACAGATCTACATCCCCCTCTTAAACACCAGTGTCGTAACTCTAAATATTAGCAAACTCTAGCATATATAACTTGTGTATCATAAAGAGGTAGAGAGTGAGTGAGATAGAAGGTGGAAAGGAAATGACGCTTGCAGTTTCTGTGAGGCATGCCAGATTGCGTGGTGCCACCTAACCAGCTCCAGTAGGAAGTAACATAGCTCGCACTTTTGTACCGTGGGAAGGCGACCAGGGAAGAGACACACACACATACAGTGTTCTAGAATGATCTGAGGCTTGCATAGTCCACGTGACAAGGCTTTCTTTAGACCAGAAAAGACAGGACAAGATTCAGATTGAGCAGAGACAGGCTAGAGGGAGGAATACAAGGAGAGCAGAGGGTAGAATAGGAGAAAGCAACTAGCATACGAACCCTTAACTTTTATTCAAGAAACTGTCCAACAATAAACACTACGATTATTCAAGATTCATCTTTAAATCTTCCCTGAAGTTATTTATCTACAACCGCCTTCTGGCTATCACCTACAAGATTGGTGGCAGCGGTGGGATTTGTGATGTGGAGTCGGCTTGTGAGGCAGTGATAGTTATGAGTTATGAGTCGTCTTGTTTTCTCGTTTGTTGTACAATTGTAGTTTGCTGTGAACTTGTACTGTAGGTAATCTTGGGTAGGTAGCAGAATCGTAATATCTTGCTTTAATTGTAGTTTACCGTTGTTCACCGAATGTTGTATTGTACCATTGTAGCAGTTCCGGAGATGAGCATTGGATGAGCCTTGTATAAATTTGTGAGGCATAGTCGGCTTGTAGTTACCGCTGCTGCCATTGTAAGTGATGTAGTGGGCTCGTAGTTACCACTACGATTATTCAAGATTCATCTTAAAATCTTCCCTGAAGTTATTTATCTACAACTGCCTTCCAGCTATCGCCTATGAGACCAGGACATAGATCTATGCCCTGCAGCATTGAGAAGTCATTGCAAGCAACCAAAGAAATTTGGAAGGTAAAAAGTATCTCGCTAACTTCAGACATTTCTCCACTATGCTTACAAAACTGATTTAGGAGCACGGGAGGCGAGCGAGTCTTCACAAGTTCACAGCCGCTCAGCTCTCTCAGTAACCTTGATGATTTCAGATGTCGAGTGGCACCAACCTGACTCAATTCAGCCAATTTTCTGGCTTTGGTGATTACTTTTGTTTGTGTCAAGGATCTTATATTGATATATTAAGCCCATTTAACCAGGAAAAAAAAAAAATCCAGAATTGGCTGGCATAGAGGGGTATCATTTTTCATTCTTTTTTTTTCTCCAGTGCAGTACTGATTAAGTTTGAGCCAGTTAACAGAATCACATTGGAGAAGCACATTGTAACAATAAACAATACAGCATAGACATTAGTAGTACTGAATCATTCAGCCCTGTGTAAGAATTCCTAATAGAGAATCTAAATAATGATACCTGTGAGCAGGCTGATTCCTGATTGGCTGTTTATATTTTCCTAGCTGTATTTTTGTATTATACAGGTCAGTACCTTGCCCATTTAAATTGGCCCAAAAATTGCCACAAGAGATAGCATTAAGTTGCAATATTTATATTTTTGTTAGATGTTTTGATCTAGTTATATGTCCTAAGTCATTTTAAGGGTTCTGATTTATAAAATGACAAACAAAACCTTTCTAACAAAATGAAGTAAAATTTTTTTCGATTTTTTACTATAGCATACAGTGTAAAGAAACTGTACATTGGTTTTGAAATATTTATCCAAATAAAAGGCACATAAATGATATAGTTAACCAAATAACAGTCACATACATGATAGACCCTATCATATCAAGCTGTTTTGGACAAAATAGAACATTTTCTTGACATCCTTACTGCACAAATGGCAAGTTCTGTTTGACTGACCAGCATTAGTTAGTAATCACTGTGATTTTTCAGTAGCTTTTGTATCTCTTCTCCATCTCTTTTGTGTCTTGGTGAAATAGCCCATCCATTTCTTCGCTCACTTCTCCAGTGTTGTCCAGAAAATAAACTAAGTGAAAGTGCAGGATGTGTAATTTGAAACTCATGTTGCAACCCAGTTTGGTATAGTTCTTAAGGAAGGTCTCGATAATCTCAGCATAATTTGACTGTATTACCCAGAAAATGTTCTACAACATTCTTGAATGAAATGCAGGCATCATGTTCACAGAATACCATAGTATTCTCAGACTGTTGATCAAACATCAGCTTCCTTTTCTAGGGCCCAGCAAACACTCTTTTTTTTCAGTTTGTCATAGCAGAGAGCAGGAAATTTTTGTAGAATGTATTTGAGACAGGCACTGTCCTTGTCTAGTACCTTGACAGACTGCTTCATAAGTCCTAATTTGATGTGTAGTGGTGGCAACAGTACTTCTGCACAGTCAGCAAGGCATCTGGAAATAGTACTCTTGACTCCAGGCACAAGAGATGCTCTTGTTGGCCATTCTCTTTTCAGCCAGTATTCTGACCTAGTCTTGCTGTTCCATTCACACATAAACTTACTTCTTATAGTAGACTAATTAATTTGGTACCTTTTTAAAGCTGAATAGTTGCACTTTATCGTAGTATGGTTGAAAAAGGTAAAAACGGTAGCTAAAAGGCCATTAGGAGCAGTAGAAGGTAGCCCAAAAGGAAAAATCGCACACTCTTTCATAGAAAAATATTTGTTAAAAAAGGTACAGTAAGACCTCATTATAACGGACTAATTGGGGCTCAGGCCAGTCCGAAATATGCGATTTTCCGATAAAAGCGACATCCGGACTTACCCCTGCTAATCCGGACTTTTTCCGATATATCAGACATTAGTCCGGATTGCATCGGTAGTTTTCATCACCACTGCAGTATTGTACTGTGTTTTACCTTCACTACATTAATCAAATGGTATAATAATACTGTATTGTGCACTGAAAAACATGTCTTTTACTTGTGTTATTGTGGTGAACATAGCTGAAGTTGTCAGGCAGTCCGGACTGATTCTGGCTATATCGGCCTTTTTCCAATATATAGGAATTTAGTCCGGTAGCTCCTCGAGTCCGATAAAAGCGAATTCCGGTCTACTGAAGTCTGTTATATCGAGGTTTTACTGTATTAGAGTTATGTGAAATTTGGTAGACCATGTCAATCTACAGTAAATTCTCTTTCTGTTGATATATAGGATATGGAAATTTATGTTAGTTTTCACAGAAAAAAGCGATAGTAAACTTATCAGAAAATTCACAGTGAGTGCGCCCACCACACGCTCTTTGTGAGTTGGATGTCATTGTAAAGCTGAATAGATGCTCTTTTTTCTAGTATCATTGAAATAGATAAAAATTATATATAAAGGGCCAATAGGACGAGTTGAAGTTAGCCGATAAGGAAAAATCGCATACCCTTTCATAGAAAAATATTTGTAAAAAAATAGATTTTAAAATCACTTGTATTCTGATTACACCTTGACAGTCTACAGTAAATTCCCTTTCCATTGATATATAGGTTACAGCATTTTATGCTATTTATCCCTGAGATATGCTGATGGAAAGTTAAATTTCCGCCTGGCACATCAACATAGCGCTCTCGCTGTCACGCAGGCAAATGTCCATGCTGGTAATACTGACGGCGATATTATTCATGGGAAAACCTATTTATTATGCATATCTGTCTGATGTACTCACCACTGTAAAAACAAATAGTTGGAAAAGGATAAACTGGATAGTGTATGTGAAACAAGGCCAGATAGGAGATGAAAAATATGAAAAAAAAAAAAAATGTTTCGTATGACTTGAATTCGAATCATCAGAATCTCAACGGTTGGATTTATGATGACGCGAAATTGCGTCGTTGGAATCTCGAAGGCATAAGATGGATGAACTCGAGTACTGTAGTTCTAATTTAATTTATGATGATTTATATTTGGGCTGTGATTGCTTGTACATAACATAGCCCATCAGATATCTGTGTGTTTTGGCAGGTGGCATCATACATCCCCCAGTTGGCAAGATCCAAGCCAGAGCATTGGGCCATGTCTGTGTGTACTGTGGATGGCCAACGCTACTCCCTTGGAGATGTCAACATTCCTTTCACAATCCAGTCATGCAGGTTAGTATTGCTGAAAGGACTATCTGTTTTTTGTTATAGTCAAAATTTTTGTATATTGTAATTTGTATCACTGCAGTACTTCACACCTATCTCTCACCTTGATTTTTTTTAATTTTCCTTCTATGCCTGTTACTGTTCCTCCACTAGTGTGGTTCTTCTTCATCTTTTTGGTCCCCAGTGATACTTTGCTAATGATGCCTCCTCTGTAACAATAAGTACAGCCACTGCATCTGCTTAGACAATGTTTTGCTAGTCATCATTTTACCTCCTTAACTGTTATGATTTTATTGCCTTAACTTGACCGTACCTACCTACTGTGACTAATGCATTAATACTGTGATGACAGGAGGAATTATGGCCACTCAGCTGGCACCAGGGACAGATACCATGAACATTATGAGCGTATTGTTTATGCTAAATAAAAAGATGTTTTCTCTGATGTTTAAGTAAAGAGTATTGTACAAGGTAGTGCCTTTTTGCTTGTTGATGTTGACATACAAAGTTGTGTGTTGGTGACAGGAAAGAAAGATTCCATGGTATGTCATAAAAAGAGGCCAAAAGAGGCTGGAAACTATTATCTGATGCTCTTTATTAATATAAGGAAGTGGCATTCCCACCACCCAACATTTGAGTTGCAAGGAATCTCATACCACTTACAGTGCATGTGGTGGGAGATTGTACCTGGTGCTCTCCTCTCCTCCCTAGTGAGATCCATGACCCGTGCTTTGGATTTGTCCAAGCCATGTAAATGTGAGAAACTGGATTAGAATGACATAGAAACAACACTTATGCATGATCAGGGAACTGAAACTTATTCCTCAGTGCCTTTCATTATGAATGAGTTGTGTTGAGAGATGTCTCTTACATATGCCCTACAGTACTCTGCTTGCTTTCAGGTACTTATTGTAATATGTGTTGATTTTATAAATAAGTCAAATAATTCTCATTTGTAAGTGATGAAGCTGAGCATCTTGTCGTCCACTCAGTCCAAAACTGAAGTCTGCTCGAGAATGCATTTTCTCTCTCTCTCTCTTTCTCCCGTATTAAGAACTCCAGTGTAGCCTCTCCAAGGTAGGATTATTTGATACTTTGTTTTTTGTGGAAGTACTGTATGTATGTGACTGGCAGAGAATAAGGGTGAGTGGAAAGAGAGAGAAGTTTAAATAAATATGTGGGAACTGCCTGTACAATACTTTTACCCACTTCTTTATCCTTTGCTTGTATCCTGCTTGCCAGCATTCTTGATTTTCTCTTTTGTTTGTTGGCTTGTGTTGACTACTCTCCTTTCAATTCCTCTGGGTGTCTTAGCAAGCCCTTGACGTACGCCATCGCCTTGGGATTGAACGGCACCAACACCATGCATAAATTCATCGGAATGGAACCATCAGGGCGCTACTTCAATGAGCTTTGCCTCGATTATAACAGTAAGTTATTGAGATTAGTCGAAGGTGGTGGTAGTCGTGGTGGTGCTTGTTCTGTCCTAACCCATAGATCATTAGATGCATTTATTTTGTCCCGTGATTTCTTCTAGCATTCCTTACATGCTTGATGAAAAAATTGGACTTTTATTGTCCTGTACTTGGCACAGCCTTGGGCCTCCTTGCTCGTTCCTACTCACTTTCTGCATTTCTGCTTTGCTATAACAAAAGGACTGGTTCGGACAGAAGGAAAGATCTTGAATCAGGCTGGTATGAAGTCTCAAGAGGGGAAGAAAGACAAGCAAGGTGAGGTGAGTTGTAGCCAGGGGTCCGATGTGCCCTAATGTGGCCTCTCCCTGCAGCTATGCCATGAACTACGCGATGGTCCTGGGGGAGCTGGGGGCTGAGAGGGTCCACTCCAGAGTTGGTATGGAAGCATCCGGCCGCAACTACAAAGAGCTATGTCTTGACTACAACAGTATGTCCTTCTTTCCTTCCCTTACCTTACCCTGCCTCATCCTCATTTGGCTTTAAGTTCTCACCCTTCATTTTTCATTGTGCTGTATCGTTGCTTTGGTGCTGAATTAATAGAAATTCACCGAAGTTTATGCTTTTGTTATAATTAAACTAATTTTCAAAAATGTTTAAAGAATTTTATCAGTTCCTTTTGGGTATCCCGTCCACTTTTGCTGACAGTGCTTCGGACAAACCCTGTTACAAGTATTTACAGGTGTTGTTGTGATTGTTGTTGCATTTGCTGTTAGCTCTTGTTCATCTGAGCATGAACCCACTAGACTACAGAAATCTAGCCACTTCAACCAAGCATTCCCTGATATCAGTTGTTGAGGTTGTGTTATAGGATTGTTTGTGTTGTGAGGGTATAGTGCATGAGGTGAAGGTTATTTATGTGTGAAGGTTAGGGTTGCAGTGAGGGCACAATGATTTCTTTTTGTGAGTTGTATTCTCTGTTAGCAGTGATGTATAAAGAAGTGATGGCCACCCTTGTGGCTTTCTGGGAATGGCAGTTTCTGCAGACTGAAAATCTGGAGGACATTCATGAAGAGTAATAAATAGCTAAAGATCTTGTATGGCTGTGATGACAGTGTATATAGTTTACATGCAGTATGTTTGTATACCATTAGGTAGTGTTATGGAGTGATTTTGAGTCAGTTTGTGTAATGTTCATTTTGTCAGGGGTATGTGACTGGTCACCCTTGCCTTAAATTTCTGAACTGAGTAGCCTCTCCCCAGGTCCCTATGCTCCTGATGCAGCAATAAAAGTTTGGATGACAGCTGAGTGGATTGAGTAAAAATATAAAACATTTATTGTGGAGCAGTAATTTTCTCTTCCCTTTATCAAATTTATTAGCAGTACTTACTGCAAATAAATGTGAAGAAAATTAAGGGAGTTATAACAGTGTGGCAATTCATATAACAAGCCACTTTCTGAAAGAGGACTGTAAATAAATTCAGCAAGGGCAGGGAATTATTAATTTTTTTTTTTTATTTTTTTTTTATTTTTTATTTTTTTTTTTTAGATAGGGTGGTGTGTAATGGGGTGTATAAAAGCCTACGTTGCTTAGAGGCAAAGCGGGGGTCCTCTTATTGGTTCAGTGGTAACATGCGCGCCTATGAAGCGCAAGGGCCCAGGATCGAATCTCGGCCAGACCAGTGATTAATTTGTTAAGTTTCAGATTGGTCATTACATTGGTTGGCAGCGGTGTGGGATGTGAGGCAAGGCTTAGAGAGCAATGATGTTGTTGTTGGCAGCATCTTAGCCCTTACATCCTGGGGGTGAGCTGTGCGATGTGGTCCGCAGAGCCCCCAGTGGTGGCCTTCAGTGCGCTCCGCTACCATGTGTGTGTTCAAAACTGACCAAATTAATCACAAAGGGAGAGAAAAGAGTGATGCAATGGAGTGCAGAAAAGCCCACGTTGCTTAGAGGCAAAGCGGGGATCCTCTCTTTTGAGCAGTGATAATGTGCGAGCCTGTGAAGCGCGAGGGCCTGAGATAGAATCTCGGCCAGGACAATGTGATCAATTTGTTAAGTATCAGTTTGGTTTTTACAGGTGAAAGGGATACGTGTTAGTGAGTTTGAAGATAGGAGGCATGGTACACTAAGAAAAAAGTGAATGGATATGACAAGTGACAGTGTGAGCAGCAAGATGCGGCAGATGATGAGGTTAGGGTATTGGCAGGGAATCTTGTTTGTTAGATGAATTATGTATGGAGAAGCATTTGGCTAGGGTTTGGCACCCCCCCCTACCTATTTTTTACATGATAATTAAAGGTTAGCTCTGTCTGGTGGATGTATATGAAATACATTTGTAAAAAAAGATACATGTATGTAGATGGCTAGTACGGAGCCAGCATTCCAGGCATCAAGTGATGTGTGAGTGATTATGTGGCCCACTTCACTAGGCATGCTGTTGATAGTTCTCCTGCTTCAGTCTACCTGAAGTCATTCTTAGCTGAAAATGAAAAAAGTTAGAATAATGATGGTGATAATGACGATGATGATTAACTTAACCTAACCTGGGCTGGGCCATATTAAGCCTTAACTAGTTTTGGACAATACCCTGAACAGTAAAATTTTTGTTTGGGGAAAACAATGCATTATATCAAAGTATGTATGTATGTTCTCAATGAGGAAGGACCACCCAGGATATATGTTTAACATTGTAAATGGAATTTTAATTATATACCTTTATAGTATACTGTATTTGATATTATGTATGCTTATTGCTTATCTCTGTAACACTGATCTGTACTCATAAACCTCCTCCTCCCTAACAAGTAAAGAATTCATAAGCCAGCAAACCTATACAGCCTCTGCAACAGTAAGTTCTTCCTAATAATGTATATTGTAATTACTGTAATTAGTAATATCCAGTCACTAATTATCCCTATTGGAGCCTCAGAGAGCCCAGAGAATAGGGGTGTCTGAAGCTAGACTGCTGTTATCTGCATCATTATGGTAACCTAGTCTTGGACCCTCCTATGCCCTGGACCTGGATTGTTTGTTATTGTTGTACTTCTTGTTAAATCTAATTGACACCAATACTAACATACGTTGTGCTTTGGTCTGTCTTGACTTTTCCAGTGTTCAGGTTTACTAGCAGCTATCATCATCAGTGGTTAGTACAAGCATCTGACACATACATGGAATCATTCATTGCAGCATAGAGAAGGCACAGTTAATATTATGTTCCTCTGTGGTTTAGATTTCTTGGGAACATGCTCTTGTAACTAAATACAGCATGCCCTTGTTTTACGATGAGGATGTGTTGGAAAAATTCCACGCATAACAGTCTGTCGTAGATCAAGTCATTTATAACATAGATTCAATGAGGATATGTTTTTGGATCACCTTCCCAACAGAGTCCAAAAATAAGTTTCCAGCTCACCTAAACTGGTTGTTATTTCACTTCAGTACACTTCACTTGCAGCATACTACCAAAACTAATATAAAAACAAGTTTCCAACTCACCTAAACTGATACTTATTTCACTTCACTGCACTTCCCTTGCTGCTTAAACTCCAACATCACAGTATTGTTCCATCAGTCACTGACACTATAGTGAATTCATCTGAACATTGTAGTGGAAGGTTACCTGAATTTCCATTTTTGTAGGTAATTGGCTGTCATTATGAGGAGAACCCAGGTAATAGAAAACTCATCCTTGTACTCAGCAGCTGTCTTAAGAATTAACACGTGAATGTTAATCACAAATGATGACCCAATCTGGGAAAGTAATAAGCAGCACGTTAAACACAGTAGTAAAACAGATATTGGAGAGACATAGGCAGATTTTATATTTAACACTCTTGATTCTGCTGATCCACAGATTCCCAGGTTTATAATATCATACCAACAGAGATGCTAGGGTTTTCACATTGTTTATCAGTCATGATATTTCCCAGGAGTTTCATGAGTAAAACATTGTCCTCTTAGCAAAAGACAGTAGCCTAAAATCCTGTCATTGTAGTCACAAAAGTATACTGCCAGTAGTGCTATGTAACAGTCATAAATGCAGGGTGGTTTGACTGTTTAAATCGTAATACAAGTGTTCAAAAAGACATCACTGAGCAGGACTTTGTGTGACTGTCATAGTTTACATTTAAGTTAGTAGTAATATAAACTCCAAGACAGGTCTGAATTTTTTTCATCATATATATATGATTCAATACATATCAGTTCATTGTATAACAAGGGTCAGTTGTATAACAGCTGTGATTATACTGCAGCTTGAAGTAAAATTTGTTAGGAGTTTGTACTGTATATCAGTAAAGGCATAGGAGGAGGAAACTAATGCATGTAATTGTGGAGCTAACAGAGTACAGGAAGAGGGAACAAAAATCAGTAGCTAACAATAAAAAAGATGGAAAGACAGGCTACAAAAGTGAAGGAATAGAAGTAGCTCTCTCTTTACTCAAGATGATCCTTGCAGTTTTTGTGTCTCCTATCAGTAAATATTCTAGACTACACTGACCTAGTCTCAGGCCCCTTGTCCCATATGCAATAGTATGAGATAGGCTGTCACCTCTACAACTGCTATGATGGTGTATGTGGTGACAGCACTTAGTGGAGGTAGAAATACATTATATCATGGTAGCATTCCATACATAGCATTGGTCATGATATCATGTCCATTTAATCCATTGTTCAACATTGACTAGTAATTCCATAATAATAGTAAAGTTATCTGGCACTACATATTTTCTATTGAGAGTACTATAACCTGAATGCTTTGGATATATAGTACTGACAGAAGTAGGAACAGTGAAGTACAGTACACTAATTCATTTAGAGAATAAAAGAGGTATTATATAGCAAGTCTTGTTGTGCAGGAAAATACCGTACTACTATTTTGGAATTTGCCTTGAGTTCTAACTTTGTAGCCAGTAAGGAGCTAACATTAAAAATGTAGGAAATCCATAGTTATTTTATATTCATGCTCATTATTATATAGTACATATTGTTTTTAGAATGCATTACATTAAAATTTTGACTCAGAACACAGTACAGTATGCAGTATAACTTTGTTTTTATCTGTGATTTGATTACTGATGAGTGATGGTGTCTTTTCTACAGACAAGCCACACAACCCCATGATCAATGCAGGAGCCATCATGACTGCAGCACTCATCAAGGTATTGAACTTTACAGTTACAGTATTTTATTTTGAAATTCTAAAGTACAGTATTTCATGAGACAAAGTTTTTGTAAACATAAATGCTTTTATTGTTTCTTGAACATGCACAGTAACTTTTTACTATAGAAACTAGTATGAATAACATATATTGTCTCACCATCCACTCACTTGTAATGGTGATGACGACATTATGCTTATAAAATAATCTGTACATGGTAAAATTCCCATGTACGGGTAATCATTAAGCATAGAAACCAACTCACTTGCCCTTCTGCTCCTCAGCCTGAACTCTCCGCTGCTGACCGCTTTGATTTTGTAAGTACGACAATGGCTACTTTATTCCTCTTTTTGGTTTGGCATGCTAAAAACATGGTGCTTCACAGTGAGTCCCCACTTAAATTCCATTATGTGTACAGGCAAAATGCTACTTTAAATTAAACAGTTGGATGTAAATTATGATTTCAGCTTATAACTGAAGGGTTTAAAATCTGATTTCAAAACAATCTTATAACGAATCACAAGCAACCTTTAGTGAAGAGTAGGTGTTAATACCTCATCAGGTTAATATTGAAACTACTGTCTTTTAAATGAGTATTGGATGTTTACAGAATTTGAGCATACTGGAAGGAAGAGGTGCAGTTTGGATAATCAAATATTTTATGTTTTTGAAATTAAAAACTGTGTGTTCAGTGTGTATATACTGTGTATATATATATATATATATATATAAAATATATATATATATATATAATATATATATTTTTTTAATAAAGGTGTTCAACATGTATAAACGGTTGGCTGGAGATGAGTTCCTGGGCTTCAACAATGCAGTCTTCCTTTCTGAGAAGGAGTGTGCTGACAGAAATTTTGCACTCGCCTACTTTATGCGGGAGAACAAATGCTTCCCTGAAGGTACTCGCCTGCATGAAACACTTGACTTTTATTTCCAGGTGGGTAACAGTGACAGAAAGTTGTGGTGGTCTTGTACTGTACAGTACTTCATGCATGCAAAAATTTTCGTCCCCTTATACATCATTCTCTACTCCTTTCATTTCAGCTTGGCATAAAATTGTCATCTCTGCACCTTGCTTGTTGAGCAGTAACAAGATTTGTATTAACATTATAATATGATGATAATCATAAAAATTGCTGTGGAGAGAATAGTGCTGTAATATTATCATATTCTGCCACTTAGCTATAGGAAATAAACTACAAAAGAACAAGAATCATTGCCAAGTTAAGATGGATGAACTGTAGTACTATTAATTACTCATTACATGCTTTAATATTTTAATTTACATAAGGCTGTTATGTTTGCATACACGTGTATCATCAGTTTCAGTCTTTTGATAGACATTCTATATAATTGTTGAGATGGTGTTTGGCGCATAATGCAAAAATATGTCTTGTCATTTAGCTGTGCTCACTGGAGATCACAGCAGAATCAGGGGCAGTGATGGCAGCCACTCTTGCCAATGGTGGAGTGAACCCCCTGACTGGTGATCCTGTTCTAACTGTAGATGCCGTCAGGAACACCCTCACCCTCATGCATTCCTGTGGCATGTACAACTACTCGGGACAGTTTGCATTCAAGGTGGGCTAGTGTGTGACATTTTATCACTGTTCAGCAGCATAAGATAAAGTTATCAGCATGGTATGTATTATTAGCACTGAAGTTTGTCAAATTGTATTATATATAGTTATATCACAGTTAATCCAATGGCTGATTTAATACTGTACTCTAACAACCATGTAGTTTTGTGAATCAAGAAAGAAGTTATGGGAGTGTCTCTGCTTTGACAAAAAAGATAATATTCTGTGAAAAAAGAACTTTTTGTACCATAAGGTGATGGACCGATTTAGTTACTGGAAAAATGAAAAAATGAATTTTGTGGTATTGATGTGAATGTGATAGATAGCATTAGAAGAAATACATTGAGATGGTTTAGCCATGTGGAGAGGATGGAGAGCAAGAGACTAATGAAGAGAGTGTATGTGTGTGAGGTGGAGGAGGGGAGAAGGATGGGGAGGCCAAGGATAAGGTGAAGGGTTGGAGTGGAGAGGGATATGAGAGAGGGAGATGTGAGCTGGAAGGAGGGCAGTGCAATGGCGGGAGACAGGGCGACAGGGAGGCGATTTGTTTATGGCCACCCCTCATGGGATGAAGGCTTCTGGCAATAGACAGAAAAAAAAAAGAAAGAAAGAAGGAGATATTGTTTTCTGTATCACAGGAGAGGCTTGGGAGATTACAATACAGTGTTTCCTTAACTTCCATGGGGGTTAGTTAACAGAGGCACCTAGGTATGTTAAAAATCTGTGGATATCTGTTGCCCCCCTTAAAAACACCCCTGGACCCCCCATTTCTTTATATAAATAAAGGAAAATCCTATGTGCATGTTTACAACCACTTTATTTAATACAAAAACACTCTCCTCCCATTCTTCTTTCAAGCTCAAAGGCATATCCCCCCAGCCCACCGGCCTCTTTCCCTCCCATGTCCACCTGTCTCGCCCCTCCCCCAGCTTTACGCCCCCCACCTTAAATACGATAATTATCGTTGTACTATTGCCGTTCCTGCTGGCAGCTTGGTGTGTGGTGAGCTGTGGGCAGTTTGGCTGGCAAAATTGCACACAGTGTTTCAACTGTTACCAGCTGATTTCCGATTAGCCAATGACGGAGGCTCTTACACACAAAGCTTTGGTATGACCAACCAGTCACGGAGCTTTCCCCTTGTATCAGCTACACAACAAAGCCCTTTGCTGCCAAGATTGCAAAATAGAACATGGAAGAAAAGAAATACTCTCAGCCCGTCCTAACTTTTCCCCTGATGACTTAATGGCATTAATAAATGAAGTGGCCAAAAGGAAGAGTGTTATATTTGATTCACTGAATAATGACATCACTAAAACAGCCATGAACTGTGCCCGGGGTAATGTTACATTTGCAGTGAACATTGTCAACTGAGTTCATTGAGATAAAGTACTTTAGTGAATTTGGCTCCGGCACTGTATCCACCCACGGATATTTAAAACCGTGTATATTATATATCTATTTCTATCTATCTATTGCCAGACGCCTCAATCCCGCATGGGGTGGCCACAAACAAATTGCCTCCATGTCACTCTGTCCCCTGCCATTTCACTACCATGCTCCCAACTCACACCCCCCTCTCTCATATACCTCTCCACTCCATCCCTCCATCTCATCCTCGGCCTCCCCCTCCCTCTCACCCCCTCCACCTCACTCACATACACTCTCCTTGTCAGTCTTTCACTCTCCATCCTCTCCACATGCCCAAACCACCTTAACGTGTCTCTCCTAACGCTTCCCATCACGTCCTCAACCACACCACAACGCTCCTTCACCCGCGGATAGTTAAAACCGTGTATATTATATAACCCGTGGATATTTAAAACTGTGTATGTTAAAAACACAGATGTTAAGGGATGACTGTATACTAATACTGAAAGAACATAATGTGTTTTCTTTATTCAGTAACAATAGCTTGTAAAATAATTACCAACATCCACAAAATAACATGAGTACTGCATTGTTAGGCTACACTTCAGAAAATCTCAGTTTAATAACATGTTAATATGATGAACTGAGAATTGTTCAGTAATATGGTAATATGTTAATAAATTAATTACTTTATTGCACAAATAATGTATCATATTGATAATCACCATGTTGCAGGTGGGTTTGCCATCCAAATCTGGGGTGTCTGGATGTGTGCTGCTGGTGGTTCCAAACACATTGGGCATCTGTCTCTGGTCCCCACCCCTTGACATCAATGGCAATTCCTGCCGTGCTGTTCAGTTCTGCATGGTAAGGATGAGCACAGGCAATGAATGGATGTGTCTTACTCTGCTTAAGCTAATATGGTAGTGAAAATATTGTTTCAAACTTTTGAAATAAGGGATACAGGACAGTACTTTATAAGGGAAATTATATTGTTCATATAATTTTTAATGGCTCAAACATATTTGCACGCATCTGCATTGGTTACCTAATGGCAGCTCTACACACTGCTCGATCTCTGGCAGCCACTCTGTTCAGTCCCGCTTCCCGGAGGTTACACTCTGTGACCTTGTCCCAGGTCTTTTTCAGTCTGCTTTCACACTTCAACCCCCGACATTCATACTTCTCACCTTCCACACCCGATTGTCATCCTCCATCCTCTCAACATGCCCAAACCATCTCAGTCTGCCATTCTTCATCACAACACCAATACACTCGTGTCCCACCCTTCGCATCAGCTCGTTCAGTTGTAATCCTAGTCCCCCCCAGGTCTCGCATTCAGAGATGCAGTACTCTTCCGTGTAATCTTTGTTATGTCTGTATGTTTGAGCCCACCTGAAATATATATTAGTCTTTACTTAGTTATATAATAAAGATTATGGAACAATAAAATTCTATACGGAATTGTCTGTATGTTAGTTTTAATAATGTATTGAGATTTGCTTTATTTTCCCTCTTTTTTTTGGTAAAAAATATAATTTTTTTTTAGCTGCAACATTGCCAAGTCACTGCCTATGTGACTGTATTGTACTGTGTGTTTCAGGAGCTGGTTTCCAGGTTCAACTTTCACAATTTTGACAACTTGCGAGGACATTACACAGACAAAGTTGACCCACGTACAGTCAGGGCTGAGAGCACTGCCCAAATCCTCTTTGACCTCCTATTTTCAGCTGCTGCTGGAGACCTCTCTGCACTCAGAAGGTATGATGCTCTTATTAATTACTGTTTTTAGTCAAAACTTTCAGGACCAAGGGTAATAGCTCTTGTTAGTGTTCAGGATCATAGGATATAGATGGAAGCATACATGCAGCCAACTTTATTTTAATTTTTGGGGTGTTTTGTTAATGTAGGAGTATGCAAAATCTTATGTGTTGCATATCATAAGACATAAACATCCATGGAAGTTCAAGTGCAGTCATTAGAAATTCAGTAACTGCAAAATGAAGGAGTAACATTGGGTATAAGTGAGTATATATAACTAAGTTAGCTTTATTATTTTCAAATAATAATTATATACAGGCATTTAAGCAAATTTTGTCTGTGAGTATATATAACTAAGTTAGCTTTAGTATTTTCAAATAATAATTATATACAGGCATTTAAGCAAATATTGTCTCCTCGTGTGGTACATTTTCAACTGAGAGATGGTATAATAAGATTAAGATTTAAAATATGACAGTAAACAGCTGAGCTGTATTTTTTTAAATTAATGCATTTATTGGACAGCAACAGAGGTAGAGTAATAATAGATGTGGAGTCATAACAATAAAAGAGTATGTGGGAGTGCATTTACTTGGTGTGGTCACTTATAGAATATAGATGTGAATAGAACATCTAAAGATGAGTTTTAGGTTTGCAGGAGACATGGAGGATGAAGACAGTGGATGAATAGTGTAAGTGGTTGTGTAAACAAGAGAGGTATGAGGTTGAGGAAGCAAACGAATTGATAGATGATAGGAGTGGATGGTTGAAATATGGATGGAACTGTACATGACAGAGATTGCACCCCTCTCATAATTTGGTGCTTGACAGGGTGGCACATATCCCTCGGGCATTATGAAGCACATTTTGTGTGTGTATGGATTGTTAAATATTTAAAGTGGAGCTGAGAATTTTGAAGAGTTATGTGATGAGTGAGTGGATGTATGGCCCATTTCACTGGGCACTCTGTTGATAGATCTACAGTAATTCTGAAATTTCCATTTCATATTTGCAGAGCATTCTTACCCTGCATGTTCATGGAAAACAGAGTTTTGAAGATTATAATGATAATGATGATGATAACAAAAAAAAATAAAATCCTCATTATGTCTGTGGTATCATACTCTCTTTCCATTCCAGACACTCATTATCTGGCACAGACATGCAGGCACAGGATTATGATGGTCGAACAGCCCTGCATGTGGCCAGCTCAGAGGGTCATGCGGAAATTGTGGAGTATCTTCTCAGGAACTGCCAAGTCCATCCACTACCCAAGGTCTGAAAGAGAAGTCTTAACTAATTTTTTGTCTGTTCACCACAGACTTATGTTTTAGTCAGTTCCTCTTGACCTCATTTACAGCACTTATATTGTGCTGTTCATAAGTGATACAGTATTTAGCTACCATAGTGTAGTGTTTTAGATCACATACTGACTTCTAAAAGATCACCTGTACAGTTAGCCTCCTCATTTAATTGACAGGTATTAACCTAAGCCTACCCCTTTTTAGTTTTTAAGTTTTAGTGAATCTGATTGTCTTGAGCATGTAATATGATTTGCTCTCTTGTACAGGATCGTTGGGATAGGACGCCACTGGATGATGCCATCAGTTTCAGTCAACCACTTTGTGCTGCCCTTATTCGGGAGAGTTGCGAGAAGAGAGGTATTGAGGTGCCACATGGACCTGAAGACTCCACCACAAGCACCACTGTGAACTGAAGTGTGATTACGATGGTTATTTCCAAAATAATAATCAGTAAAAAATGGGTAATGGCAAATTCCATATTACCTCTTTCAAAATGCAGGTGCCTAAGGCTAGGCTACCATTGTTCAAGAAATTTAAGGTAACACAACACGACCTTGTTTCCTTACTGGCATTAGATGATAAAAAAAAAAAAAAAAGACCTCCAGTTTTCTCTTGGGGATCAAAGCTACATGTATGTCAAGGTTGTCACTTGGACTGGGTTGAATAATATAAACAGAAGGTGTGGTACCAGTTGAACCAAATAAGTTGAACAAGGTGCCAGTTGTTTACTTCTTTGTTTACACTTCCCTCCTGTATTAGTAGTACTCTAAGGTTTTGTAATGCATATATTGTATAATTCAAGTCATATTAGAAATCTGGTTATGTAATGTACCAGAGACAGCAATGTATTGTAGTATGATGATTTATTACTGCTTAGAGAAAATCGCTATAGGCACCACACAGTGAAGTACTTTTATTCCATTTCAGTAAATACACTGTTTAACATAAAGTTGCATAGTTACCATTTTTCACAGCTTGAACATGAGGAATTGTCCAGTTAATGTGGTAATTTGAGTATGAACATGACAGTTAGGAGTCAATTGTCCTCACTTTTACCTGTCCAGAAAGTCACAGCTCAGTCTATAGTCACATTAATTATGAAAATAGCGAGATATATTTTTTACAACATCCAAAATATTATCACATAACCCAGTTTACTAAAGATATTTTTTACTGGACAGTACTTGCAAATTTGTGGCCATCATCATCTCCGATGCCTTGGGAGCCCTCAAACAGGGGTTAGCCGTGACAGAATTGCTTCCAGGCTACTTTATTTTCACATACTTCTGTCATGCACTCAGACACTTGTCTTCCTCTTCTCTTTCTTTCACCAGTATACTGCTCCATTCTTATCTTCCATACCACACGATGTGTACCACGAACATTACCCTCAGTCTCACTTTCACAGACTTTTTTTTGGCACCCTATATATGTGTATTCTTTACATATGTCTATAAAGTCTTGGTGTATTCCTTTTTATCCATTCATCAATTCCACATCTCATTCTTTGTTCTTCTATTCTGGAACACCCACCCATAAATTTCCCTATTACAAACACATCCATCTTCCTACTGCCTGTAGCAGTTCTGAGAAGTATCATTTCTACATTTTGCAGCCTAGAAAGCTCTTTGTCACTCACTGCCCAGATTTTACTCCCACACAAGTGTCAGCAATAAAACATTATCACAGTAGAAATTTGTGTAGCCACCATGGCTCAGTGGGCTGTTGTGCACAATACTGACTGAAGGGTTGAGTAATTGAGGACCATTTGTTGATGTCAGGAAGGGCATCTGGTTGCAAAGTGCTACATGATAAAGCAAAAGTCTTCTATGTAGGGACCATGCATATACTGTAGTCCCTTAGGGAGAGCATGACTTAAAGACAATAACCACTGTGGCCATCCAAGTCTCATATTGAGTCTAGAGTATATCTGATGCAGAATATAGTTTTAGGTGTTGTCACTGAATATGAGCATATAGCTTCTGATGCATAAAAGACAGGAATCTTGTAAAACGTGAAGAAATAATCGGAAGTAAATGTATACAGTATATAGCTAGTGCAATAGTTTTTTTTTTAGACGTGACTGGATTTGGTAGCTGTGTTAGTGTAAGAAGCCCTTTTCTTGCTTTTGGCAGAGAGAAATTTATAGTACAAGTTAGCTTAGTGATAGCAATGTAGCCATTAAATACAGTCATGCCTTGGTATAGTGTGGGGTTACATCATGTGAAAACTCATCACATTATGATGTATCTTATACAGGTATCAAGGCCGTTATTACTGTACATGGGTTCAGTGGGGATAGGAAGGGGGTCTTTGACCATGTAACCTAAAATCTAACAAAACCTAACCCTTTTAGGCTTGCCCTTGGTGCCCTCAGTAGCACCACACTTTCCACTAGGGGTAGCATCCTTTGTCAGACATGATTTTCAAGTCACAAGTTTCTGTATTTCACACAAACAATTTTATCATTCCACCTTATTTGGCAATAGCAGTGGTGTTTCAGTGGCCTTGCACATGTGAAACGGAATGAAAGGGAGATGATCACAGTGAAAACAAACACTGGGTGGCCATCTTGGCTCAAACGTCTGACTTTCAGCTTGCACGAGAGGCACCATTTATGCACAGGGTTGTCGTATGCAGCCATCACAATCATCAGGTTGGTGAATTTTACCATTATTATTATAAAATTGATACAGTATAACTTATAGGTCATTGTTCTATCAGTTTATTGCATACCAAATTGATGTGCAGTATACCAAAGCCTGACTGTATTGTTTCCCATTTATATATATATACAGTACATACCTTACTGTATTGAACATAATTATATCTCACAGTATTATTTATTTGGGGGCAAGGTGAGATACATGTTTATGTAAGGGATTATACATATCGTCTTGTTTATTTGTAAGGTTGTTTACTTGTAAAGTATCTATTTTGTTATAACCAAATACTGTAATGTATCTGTAGTCAATGATGTTTGCCTTTTTTGGGAAAGCATTATTATTAATGGTGTATACAGTGCAGTAGTCTTCCTGAATTGTTACAGTGCCTTTCATGAACTACAGTATGTGTTCTGAGTTACTGTAAGATTAAGTTGATTCTGCAAACATGCAATTAAACCAGCAGCTGAGATATTTGCATTGTGATCTCTCCCAGTGACAGTTTTGCATTAGTACCTGTCTACGAACTGTTCTTATCATCATCTAGACCTCTTTCCTTAGCTAAGGATGGAGTGAAGCAGGATCCAGAGAGCAAGAAAAACAAACAAAATGATGAAAGGAGAATTTAACAAAAATCTGCCTAATTGTCTGAGGCATATTTTCTGTCAATCAGAATACAATAGCAAAGAGTGATTAAGAGTTACTATCCAGAACACCATTTCTCAATGACCTTAATGCTGACTCAGAGACTAATTCTTTGTATTCAGTGCTATGACCCACAAGTCTGAAGATGAAGGAGGGAGTGAGATCTCTAACAGCTGCATCTTTAAAACTTAGATTGCAAAAGGAAAGAAAACTCCCAACTTTTGATGGTCATATATGGGGTGACTGTGATTATTAGATTTCCTTTACCTTTATCCAGCAATACAGAATACAGTCAGGTATGATACAGAGAAACTAGGTGCAATTTACCATTGTCAGGTGCTGGAGAGAGATGCCTGTGGGTGTCCTGTTATAAACCGTGAGGCTACAATGTCCTCACACATTAAAAAAAAAAAAAGTATAATAATCATTGTTTTTTCATGTACGGGATGTGTGTATAATGGGACCCTCCTGTATAGTGGATTCATGGTGGCACAGTTGATAAAGTTCTCAGACTGGAGTGCACCTGGCCTATGCACCACAGTTTAAGCCCAAGAAATGATCAGAGGTTTTTCTATCATGTACAATCGTGTTCATGAGTATCGATACACATGTAGTTGTGTTTGCTGTTGTGTCCACCGTTGGTAGGATGTTGAACTATTTCAGTTCCTACCTGGTCAAATTATGTTCAGTGTATCAGGCAGTAGGTGCAAAAGTTCCTTATTCCAGAAGCAGTGACCAATACAATAGACAACATACCCACACGTATATCGGGACTCATGAACACAACTGTTCCTACCACTGGGGTGTAGCTCACTCACCTACCCTTAAATGCTGTAGACTAATGGTAGCCTTGTCTCAAACTCCTATACCCTGGAAGGAGCAGATTGAGATTTGGTATTTACCAGTACAGTATACCATTTTCATTCACTTCACTCAAGCAAGCAATATCTGTGCAGCAAGTAAATTTTTTTTTTTATAGCTTTCAAGAATATTTTACTTACAGATCAACATACAGGACATATTCATGCCATATCCATTGTTCAGCAACTTCAAGAAAAATTCAGAGGAAAGAAAAGGGAACTGTACTTTGTTGATTTGCAGAAGGCCTTTGACAGAGTCCCTAGAGAGGTGAAGTGAGCAATGAGAAAGTTTGGGATGGAGGAGTGGCTGGTTAGGGTGGTTATAGCCATGTATATGGGTGCTCACACCCAGGTAAGAGTGAATGGAGATTTGAGTGATGAGTTCTGTGAATGTTGGTGTGCATCAGGGGTCAGTTTTGAGCCCCTTGTTGTTCATCATGGTACTTGAAGCCCTCTCATGTGACTTCAGAAATGAACTCCCGTGGGAGACGTACAGTATACTGATGATTTGATGTTGATTGCAGAGAATGAAAGGGAGGCAGAGGAAAGATTTAGTTAATGAAGAGATGGTATGGGGCACAAGGACATAAGAGTGAATGCAAATAAAACAAAAGTACTAATATTTAGGGCTGGCAGCAGTGCTGTCAAAGCAGAGGGAGAGTGGCCATGTGTGGTTTGCTGCAAGGCTGTGGGAAGTAATTCCAGCTTGTGCAGTGTTTGTGATAAGTGGGTGCATAAGAGATGTAGTGGTATTAAAGGTAGACTGCAAGATAATACAGTGTTTGTGATAAGTGGGTGCGTAAGAGATGTAGTGGTATTAGAGGTAGATTCGAGATAATGCTGATTTTATGTGTGTGGTGTGTTGGGGAGAGCAGGTGGATATTGTCAGGCATGAAAGGATTGAACTTGCTGTTGAGTCTCTTGGGTGTGTGGAAGAGTTTTATTTGGGAGACATGTTGTGCTGGGGTGGGGCTGGAGCAGCTCCGTGGCTAGAGTGAGGAGTGTTTGGAAGCAGTTCAAGGAGCTGTTGCCCCTCCTGACATTGAGAGGGCTCTCCCTTCGTGCTAAGGGATCTTTGTATGCAGCGTGATTGCTGTATGGTAGTGAGACCTGGGCAGTTAAGAGGATATTCTTAGTTTCAAACATACAGAAATGGCAGTGATTAGATGGATGTGTAGCGTGTCCTTGAATGCGATGCCGGGGGGGGCTAGAATTTTTTATAAGGAAGGATGGGACTGGAGTGTATTGGTGTTGTGATGAGGAGGGATAGATTGAGATGATTTGGGCATGCTGAGAGGATGGAGGGTGACAATTGGGTGTGGAGGATGAGAAGTGTGAATGTCAGAGAGAGAGTTGTGGGAGGCAGACCAAAAAAGACATGGGATGAGGTCATAGAGTGTAACCTCAGAGATAAGAGACTCATTTGGGAGGCTGCCAGAGATCAAGTGGCATGGCGAGATGCCATTAGGTGACCAAGGCCAATGAATACAAGCAGGTTGGAGCCTTTATAAACAATACAGTACAATGCATTGATGAAGGAGGTAAAGGTTAGATTCCCGTAACTTGTCCCATGCAAGAAAGAAAAATAATAGTCAAGTGTAAGATCCATTCACTATGAGATGCCTGGACACACTCAAAAGGCTGGGGTCCTAGGCAGAAGGAAGTACAGAGAGAGGAAGACACTTCCAGGTGACCTGGTGCATACATGATGGACTGAGTATTGGTTAACTCGCATTACAGAGTTGGAGTGTGTGTATGTATGTGTGTGAGAGAGGGAGAGAGAGAGAGCCATATGCAGCGATTACTAATCTATTCAGAAGTAAATGGGGAAGTGTGGTTTATGTGGTAAACTGTTTGGTAGATAAGCAGCCTGACAGCAGTAATTTAATATGAAACACTCCATGTTTTGGTGCCTAATACTGATAATGGTGGTGGTGGTGGTGGTAGTTTGTGGTTATGGCGGTGGTGGTGGTAGTTTGTGGTTATGGTGGTGGTGGTAGTTTGTGGTTATGGTGGTGGTGGTAGTTTGTGGTTATGGTGGTGGTTGTGGTGTGTGGTTTTGGTGGTAGTTGTATGTGGTTATGGTGGTAGTGGTAGTTGATGGCAGTTTGTGGTGGTAGTAATGGTGGTAGTTGTCGATGGTGGTGGTAATTGTGGTAATGATGGTGGTTGGTGGTAACTGTGGTAATGATAAACCCTGGTTGAGATCAGACAACCATTAATATTGCTGTAATCATCATCATTCCGTAGAGAGAGAGAGAGAGAATCATTATTATATGGCTTTAAATTTTCGAATATTCTAGAGAGAGAGAGAGAGAATGGAAGAAGGAGATTGAGGAAGAAGGGTAGGAGAGGAGGTAAGAGGGCAGGGAGGGGGGGAGTGGAGGAAGTTGCTTTTCAAGGAGGAAGAGGTGGAGGGAAAGAGGAAGACAAGGAGGAGAAAGAAGAGAGAGAGAAGAGGGATGGAGGAAAGGAGGGAGGAGGAAGAAAAGAACTAGTGGAGGAAACAACTAAGTTATGGAAGGGGAGGGAAGAATGGATGGAGGGACGGAGGGATTTGGGGGGGGGGGGGGGGGGGGGGGGAACGTACCGAGACTCAGGGCTCGCTACACCTGCTACAGTCATGTCAGTACGGTTTGAACACTGACGGTGTGAGGTGGTCTGCTATTTTGGTAAGCCTTATTTTTTTTCCCCTTTTTATTTTTTTCCTCTCCCTGTAATTGCTTCTGTGATGGTATAATGATATAAGTTTGAATTTTAAGCACCCCTGAGTATTTACATTGCTTAATTAGATGACTGAAGTTATAGATGGAAACTGAAGGGAATTTTTTGCTTGTGTGTGGAGGTTGGGATGGCGTCGGTTGGGATTTCAGATTTTGTGTGTGGAATTTTGGTTTTCGCTTAATTTAGGGATATTTTATGGTTGATATGGATTTTTCTTTGTGTGTGATGGTTTATAGGGTTTTTCAGGTTTGAGTTGGGGTGGGCAGCATGATAGCGAACAAGAGGTAATGGCCGTTCTTCCCGGTTTCACTTCACGGCATTCCACCACAACCATCACATTGGACGGGGCATTTGATTGGATACTGATATGGTGAGTATGCCAAAGCCATTTCATTATTTTTTTTTCTATTTTTATTATTCTATGCTGGCCACTTCCACACGCATTTTTTGGAGGGGTTAGGTATATTAATTTCCCTGCTAAATTCTACAAATCATTAAAGAGTTCCCCATAAGATTGGGAGAAAAACTGTGGCTAGTAACCAAGGAGATTCATTTCCTACCGCATCAGATTCCATGCAACAACTTGATAATGATCCCTAACCCCTTTTCAGTTGATTTATGACAATGTAGTCTGATTAGGATGGTAATTTTGACTAGTAACCTAGGAGATGCCATGTGTACTAAAATAAGATGGTAATTTTGTCTAGTAACCAAGGAGATGCTACGTGTAGTAAGAACAGGATGATAATTTTAACTAGTAACCAAGGAGATGCTGTGTGTAGTAAGAATAAGATGGTACTTTTGACTAGTAACCAAGGAGATGCCACATGTAGTAAGAATAGGATTGTAATTTTGACTAGTAACCAAGGAGATGTCATGTGTAGTAGGAATAGGATGGTAATATTGAGTAGTAACCAAGGAGATGCCATGTGTAGTAATAGGATGGTAATTTTGACTAGTAACTAAGGAGATGTGTAGTAAGAATAGGATGGTAATTTTAACTAGTAACCAAGGAGATGCTGTGTTCATTCAGGTTAGGATGGTAATTTTGACTAGTAACCAAGGAGATGCCATGTAGTCAGGTTAGGATGGTTATTTTGACTAGTAACCAAGGAGATGCCATGTGTAATAAGAATAGGATGGTAATTTTGACTGGTAACCAAGGAGATGCTGAGTGTAGCCAGGTTAGGATGGTAATTTTGACTAGTAACCAAGGAGATGCCATGTGTAGTCAGGTTAGGATGGTAATTTTGATTAGTAACCAAGGAGATGCCATGTGTAATAAGAATAGGATGGTAATTTTGACTAGTAACCAAGGAGATGCTGTGTGTATTCAGGTTAGATGGTAATTTTGACTAGTAACCAAGGAGATGTAATGTGTTCTCAAATTAGGAAGGTAATTTTGACAAGTAACCAAGGAGATGTGGTGTGTAGTCAGGTTAGGATAGTAATTTTGACTAGTAACCAAGGAGATGCCAAGTGTAGTCAGATTAAGGTGGTAATTTTGAGTAGTAACCAAGGAGATTCATTCCATGCTTAAATTATGGTAAAGTTTGCTCTAAGAGTTTTTTAAAGGCCAAGTCAGTTAAATCAGTCTAGTAACCAAGGAGATTCACTCCTAGCACTTCTTCATGACTAGCTTCATGTTCTAATAGTACAAATCAGTTTTCAAGATGGAGATATGGAAATTTTAGGCTGAGTTAAATCGGTCTAGTAACCAAGGAGACTCATTCCGAGCACTTCTTTGTGACTAGCTTATGTTCTGGTACAGTAAAGGTCCTCTTATTAGGCATCTTCGGGACCGAACTGGTGCTGAAAGAGCAGAAACTGCCGAATGACCGGGAAACCAGCCAAAGACTTTCTGGCAATCATAGTCGGTCACCCCAATGTAATAAGTGTCTAGCAAGTATTATTGGTCAAGCCTAAGAACTAAGTATTTAATAAACAACTTATATTAATGTATTAATGATGCAATACACATGAACTTACCTTAACCTAGGTGTATAGTACAGGTATTTACATCAAAAGCACTATACCCTCCCCATACCCGGAGTCGTGGCCAGTGACAACCAAGCAATCGAACAGCCCACACCCACCACCCCTTACCCCAACCCCAGTTTAAGTGTTGTTTGATAGATGTGGAATGGCCAAAGCTGGTGATGTTACAGTGTCATGATTGTTTTTATAGACATTCAGAACCAGTAGGGGTAAGTATATAAAGTTTTTAATGTATACTGTGCTGTTATCCACAACATAAGAGAATGGCACAAAAATGAAAAGACCTACAATGTATTGTGTGTTATTGGCTACATACTCATGTCCTGTTTTATAATGTTACAGAAAAGTGCAGTATAATAAATAACATCTGTTGAAAGATATGTCTTTTCTCATCCACTCCTGCTCCCACCTTCACTACTCTACATCTCTGGGTTCGTTTCCACAAAACGTCTCCTTTACCCTCTCGTCCCCCACTCCAGCCCTTTAACATAAACTAAGATGATAATGAAATAATCTGTCAGGTATTGATCATATTAATATTATCACACCTCCCTATTAAGCACCATCAGATCAATAACGTACAATACTTCGATATACCTGCCAACTATTTCATCCTGTTGTAAGGTGTTATGTGACACACACTGCAAGTTGGACCTTGTGTTACAAGGACATATGGTTGTTTATCATTAACACAGGTTGTGTGGTTTTGAATATACATTAATTCATATTAATGTGGCAATTTTAAACCATATATTATAAACACATAGGGTTTATGTTCCTGTCATTATTGGATGAATTAAATGAATCAGGGATCAGCTCTGATGAACCACAAACTCGCCGTTATGAATATATGCTGACCTGTCAAAAGTGACAGTGTCATCATGTATACAACTGACCCACATTCAGTCATAGCATATAGCCAATAGTACATTGTAGTGTTCTTTCATTTTCGTGCCATTCTCATATGTTGTGGATAACAGCAAGATGTAGTGCTGCTCTCAGGTGTCTGCCGATACCTCTCCTCCATCCCTCTTTCCTTCCATCCTCTTCTGTCTTTTTCCTTCATTCTTTCCTCATCCTTCTGCCTAATGGTTACTTTACACTCCACCTTCTGTCTTTCTTTCCTTCGTTCTTTCCTCTTCCTTCTGCCTGTGGGTGACTACACTGAGTGACAATCCAAATGGTTTCCTGTACACCAGGAAACCATTTACTGCACTGGGTGGTAACTATATAACCAAATTATGGTGCCTGGTGGTTTAGTAGGTAATTACGGCACTCCAGTCACATTGAGCCAGTGATGGTTTATATCCAAGGGATGGTTGGGGTTTATTACTCATGTAATGCCACTCAGGAATGAGTAAGACTGGTGACTCATAAATGTCAGGACCAACTTGTCTAGCCCCGGGCTCCTATGCTTCTCATGGGGCGACGTAGGATTGGATGATGAATGAATGCCTCTATTTACTTACCCCTACTGACTCAGATTGTTTATAAAAACAATCGATAAAAACAATCATGGCACCGTAACATCCAGGTTTGGCCGTTTCACATCTATCCAACAACGCTTACGCTGGGGTTGGGGTGGGGGCGGTGGGTTGGGGCTGTTTGATCGCCTGGTTGCTCACTGGCAGCGGCTCCAGCTACAAGTGGGGGGGTGGGGGAGAAATTAGTGCTTTCGGGTGTACACCATAAAATGGCACAAAGTTTCCAAACTTTTGAAAGGTCCCGCTCACCAAACAAGTCACTCATGAGTCATTATGGCCGACGGCGCACGCAGGTTGGCAAGCAGAAATCTTTAAAAACGCTAAGCTCAACTTTAAAAGGCGCTAAGTTGTAGGTTAACTGTTCAAATTTTTTGCGGTAAATTGAACTTCAAAACGCACTAGATAGAAAAGAAAATCCAATAATATTGGTGCTTAATTATTATGAAAGGCACTAGATCTAGTGCTAGCAGCGCCAAATTGGCAACTGTGGGTGCATGGTACCAGCGACGAGTTGGCGACCCCATCACGGGTGCCGATTGGCCTGGCATATGTGCTGGAAGAGCAGATAACTTTCGTAATGGGGCTACAGTAAAAGTCCATTAATTCGAATGGCACTGGACCGAGAATCATTCGGCTTATCAGAGTGTTCGGATTTTTGGGTGGGACCCCTAAGACAATTTCATGTTTAGACTGAAATTTTACTGAATGGATCAGTTCATTCATTCATAATACAATATGGCACATTTTAACATTACTTAATGTATTACACAAATTTTTTTACTAAATAATGTATTACTGAAGACATGAACTGCAGTTGGTAAATTAGAGATGTTGTGGGTTGTTTAAATCACCAGTAATGCGTAGTGTTGAAAACAGCAGTTGTAGTCAGGTAAATCCAATTAGAGTAAGTCCAGGGTTAATAATAATATGCACATATTGTAAAAGCACAAAAACTTAATACTGTGGTATGTGTATTACTGTGGAATATTCCCTAAACCTATGGTACAGATCCAAAAGTGGCCAGTTGTTTACGAGGAGTTACCAATCCTTGCATTACCTGATCCATGACCACACCGCTCGGCACTTCGGCGCATTTGGCGCCCAGTTTGAATGTTTTATTTTTATTTTTTTATTTTTTTTATTTTTTTTTTTACTTTTGGCATTGTCAGCCTCTTTCGAAAATTCAGATTATTGGGATTTTCGGATCATCAGTGTTCGGATTAATGGACTTTTACTCTACAGTATTTATAAAAATCACCGAAAGACCGGAAATACTGTAAGACCAGATTCCGAATGAGAGGACTTACTGTAGTACAGTTCAGTATTCAAGATGGAGAGATGGCAGTTTTAGGCCAAGTTGAGTGAAAAGGGTATAGTCTTGCTGTATAGTTGTGTGTGCTGTACATGTAATTAATTTGTACTCTATTTCTATTTTGCAGGGGTGTTCCTTTGGCCATGGGTGTGTATGGATGTGAAAGGAGGATTGATAGCCAGGTTCCAGAGAGAGAGGGCACCTTGATGGCCTGGTTCGAGTGATGGGAGATGCCTGGAGAATTCCGGTAGTGGAGGGATCTGACTGTGGAGAGTGGAGGAGGTGGAGGCGACTTAAATGCGTGGAGAAGAGTGGAGGAAACACAGTACTGTAATGTATTTGTTTAAACCTCTTAATTTCTCTAAGCATTTTCAGATCTGTTAGTGTATGTGGATAATTATGGAAGGTTGAATTGACTTGTTGAGAGGAAGGATGGGACTGGAGTGTATTGGTGTTGTGATGAGGAGGGGTAAATTGAGATGGTTTGGACATGTGGAGAAGATGGGGGATGACAGTTGGGTGTGGGAAGTGAGAGGTGTGAATGTTGAGGGTAGAACTGAGAGGAAGGAGGAGACTAGAATGTATTAGTGTTGATGAGAAGGGATAGACTGAGGTGGTTTGGGCATGTGGAGAGGATTGAGGATGACAACTGGGTGCAGAGAATGAGAGGTGTGAATGTTGAGGGTAGAGAGGAAGATTGTTAGTTGAATGGTTTGGTATTGTGATGAGGAGGGGTAGATTGAGATGGTTTGGGCATGTGGAGAGGATGGAGGAGGATAACTGGGTGTGGAGAGTGATAGGTGTGAATGTTGAGGGTAGAGTTGAGATGAAGGATGGGACTGGAGTGTATTAGTGTTGATGAGAAGGGATGGATTGAGATCGATTGGGCATGTGGAGGGGATGGAGGAGGATAACTGTGTGTGGAGAGTGAGAGATTTGAAAGATTTGAAAGGCAAACTGAAAAAACCCTAGATGAAGCCCTATTGTGACCTCAGGGATAAGGAACTGAATCGAGAGGCTGCCAGAGACCAAGCAGCGTGTAGAGCCACCATTAGTTGATAAGGTTGATGTATGCAAGTATCTTTGAACATTTATAGACGAGGAGATGAAGGTAATATTGGCATTTTTTTTTTTTTTTTTTTAATGTGGTGAAGCTGTCTGTAAGAGGTTCACCTGTGGGATTTTTTCTTCCAAATACTGTACTTAGAGAAACACATTGAGGTGGTTTGGCCATGCAGAGAGGATGGAGAGTGAGAGACTGATGAGGAGAGTGTATGTGAGTGAGGTGGAGGGGGGAGGGCAGTCAAATGGTGGGTGACAAAGCAACTTGGAGGCGTTTTGTCTGAGGCCACCCCTTGCAGGATTAGGGTGTCGGGCTACAGATAGATAGATTTTGAAATACAGAGTTGCTCAGGTTGAAATTTTAAGTTGATTCGACATTTCAGCCATCGCATCAGCCTTTGTGAATCGCGGCTCATCCCATCCATAGCTGAGTGAAGAGGCTGGTTAATATCCCTAGGTAATTTATGCCGAGTAGGGTGATATTAGGATGGATGAAACAGAAAGGGACTGTGAAGGTGTAAGAAGCAAAGTAATTTGCTTAGGAAAAGGTGTTTGGGAGCCCTTAAGATGGCTGGGTATGTAGCTTAAGTTATGTCCTTCAGCATAAGATTTAATAAGTAATGAGGTACTGACATTGTAGTTTGAGTTCTAAAGCACATTTGTACTTAGGGCGGTTGGAGGAGGGGCAGCCTGATAGCAGAGGAGGCCACGCCAGGGCAGTAAAATGGTCCATACTTTTAATAATCTCAATCATTTGTCTTAAAATTCTAACTTGGTCTAAACTTGCCATTTCTCCATCTTGAATAGTCCAGTAGATAACCAGGTTAGGGTGCTAGTCACGAAGAAGTGCCATGGAAAGGAGGTAGAGCTGTGGCATAGTCTTTTTGTAATTCAGCTTGAAATTAGCCGCGAAAGGACGAAACTTGGGGCCAAGTTATATTAAAAGGAGTATAGTTTTCTCTGCCATGGCACTTCTGTTTCTTGCCTTAATAGATGTTAGAAAGTTAGATTGCAGTGAAGAAAAGTTAGGAAAGAAATAGGTTGGGAATGATAAATGTATTGAGGTGGTTTGGCTATATGGTGAGGATGGAGAGCAAGAGACTAACAATGAGTATGTGAGTGAATGGAGAGGGAGACCAAGGATGAGAAGGAGGAATGGAATGGAGAGGCTGATGAGAGAGGGGTGAGTGAGATACTAACGAGGAGATTGTGATTGAGAGACTAACAAGGAGATTGTGAGAGGTGGAGGGGGGGGAGGAGGAAGCAGAGGATGAGATGGAGGGATGGAGAGGTATATGAGATAGAGGGGTGTGAGCTAGGGGGATGGAGAGTGAGAGACTACTGTGAGTGAGGTGAGAGGGGGGGAGACTGAGGATGAGATGGAGGGATGGAGTGGAGATGTGTATGAGAGAGGGGTGTGTGAGCTGCGGGGAGGACAGTGAAATGGCAGGGGACAGGGCGACATGGAGGCGATTTGTTTGTGGCCACCCTTTATGAGATAGACGTCTGGCAATAGATATCATGTGGGTGTCTGGTGTTCAAGTAGGCCAGGGTTCTTCAGATAGATAGAAATTTTAGGTCTGTATTAGGTCCTAGATAGAAATGTTAGGTCTATTTTAGGTCCTAGATAGAAATGTTAGGTCTATTTTAGGTCCTAGATAGAAATGTGAGGTCTTTTACTTCCTAGATAGAAATGTTAGGTCTGTTTTAGGTCCTAGATAGAAATGTTAGGTCTGTTTTAAGTCCTAGATTTAGCATACACTACTGAATGGTCATGTTAGGATCTGTTTTAAGTGTGATTAGGTGCCAGGTGGTTCAGTGGGTTGAGGTCCTCCCATTGGTGTGAGAGAGAGAGAATGACCTAGCAAGAGATGTTTAAAATTTAAGTGGATATTAGTCTTATTTATTTATTTATTTTTTTTTACTGTAGATGCCTGGTGGACAAGTGGGTTCAGATGATCCAACTGTGCTTTGAATTATTTTTCTATTACTGTTATTTTTCTGTTATTACTATTATTATTATTATTTATTATTATTACTATTATTTCTATTAGTATTATTATTACTGTTATTACTACTAATGCTATATTACTATTATTATTATTACTCATTTTTATTATTTATGATCATTTTAATAATTAATATTATTTAGGTACAGAATTAACACTCCTGATTCAGTTGGCAGGTGTGTGTAATTTACTTTCTAGATGGTTCAGTTGGCAGGTGTGTGTGTGTGTGTGTGTGTGTAGTTATGGTAGTAGTTCAGCTCTCACATGAAAAACAAACCATCTAATTTTTTTTTCTATTTGCAGGAGGTAAGTGAACTTCTAAAAAGATGGTTGAAGATGGTAGGAAGATGGCAAAATCAAGCCAGCTGTCTTGAGGGAAATCCCCAAGATTATGCTAGTCACGAAGAAATGCAGTGGAAAGTTAAAATTGGTAATGTGTTAAAACTGCATCTCTGCTTTAACTTGGCCTTAGATAAACCTTGCTAGTCACGAAGAAGTGCTTTAATTAGGGTTTAACTGCCTTAAGATTACTTTTCTAGTCACAAAGAAGTGCTTTAATTAGGGTTTAACTTTGGCATAAGATTACTGTGATAGTTATGAAGAAGTGCTTAAATTAGGGTTTAACTTTGGCCTAAAATTACCATGGTAGTCACGAAGAAGTGCTGTGGGAAGGGTCTGGGGCTGTTGCTGTCATTTTTGCTACAGAATTAAGCTGCAAAAGGATAAATCTTAGCCAAGTTAAGGTGAAAGAACCATAGGTGTATATACAGAAAGTCCTCGTTTGTGTGCTAGTCACGAAGAAGTTCTGTGGAAAATTAAGAATTTTAGTTGTATATATCGTTTCCCCCCCCCCTCTCTCTCTCTCTCTCTCTCTCTCTCTCTCTCTCTCTCTCTCTCTCTCTCTCTCTCTCTCTCAAATCCTCATAGTTTTCTGATTGCCTCCAGGATCATTTATATGCTAGTCATGAGGAAGTGCTGAATTATTTTGTCCCCAGTGCCTGTGAAGTGGGTTAAAATTACTAGTAACCAAGGAGATACGTAAAGGCAACCCTCTCCAGTGCCTATAAAGTTGTTTAATGACTGGTAACCAAGGAGATTCATAGTCAGGTGGAGATTGTCAGGTGTGAAAGGATTGATCTTGCTGGTTAGTCTCTTGAGTGTGTGGAAGAGTTTTGTTATTTGGGAGACATGTTATGTGCTGGAGGTGGGGCTGGAGCAGCTCTGTGGCTAGAGTGAGGAGTGGTTGGAAGAAGTTCAAGGAGGTGTTGCCTCTCCTGACATTGAGAGGGCTCTCCCTCTGTGCTAAGGGATCTTAGCGTGTGGCATGTTTAGGAGTGTAATGCTGTATGGTAGTGAGACCTGGGTAGTATTTGCCGGCTCAAATGTATACTCAAAAAGTTCTCAAAGCCCATAAGCACCATACATTCTGAGAAATAGGTGTGAAGAGTTTAGAAACAGCTGTCAGTATGTGTAGCTGGTGGTTGCCCTGTCAGCTGTCCTTTAGGTGAATGGAAGAGTGGCCAGTGGTTCATATCCCATGCCCGTTGTGTAACCATGACACTATATCGCCTTTGTTGCTTGGTAGTCACAATTCATAGCCATTATAATGAGGTGTTGAAGTGTCACAGTAATGAATACTCAGATTATTCCACCATGGCATAACTAGTTGGTTGTATTTGATGGGGATATGTTACCTCAGCACATTTTCCTTCAGCTGAATAAAATGGTTTGACACCTAAGGCGATGTTACTTATTATCACAGTTATTAAGTTATATTATGGTGACAGCTTATGGGAAAGGCTAATATGTGTGGTGTGTTGTCTTTCTAAGCAGCTAATCTACACTGATGCCAGGTTCAGTGTTGTCTCGAAATGCCCATCATGCATCAGTTGCTTCTTGGAGGCCTGATATCGACATATGGTTCCTTACATCTATGGTTGCTCATTCTTTTGTAACACCCTTCATTATCATAGATAAATATTATTACTAGGAGTCATTATTAAACTGTGCCACAGGAATTCATCTTCCAATTTCAGGAGTATATTGCAACAGTTTCCATCAGATGTAATCAATACACCAATATGCACTAGACATCAAAGTAATGGCTTGAAAGTGTCATCAGAATCAGGCATAACAACCATTCCCAAATGACTAGCTATGTAATGCTCATTTTCACATCCATCGTCACCCGATCTTCGAGAACTTTTTGGCGAGTGGACAGAAATGACTGATTATGTGGATGTTTAGTGCATCCTTGAATGTGAGGCTTGGGGTGGGTGGGTGTGAGAGTTGCAATTAAAGAGTTTAGAGGAAGGATGGTACTTGGACATATTGATGTTATGATGAGGGGTAGTTTGAGATGGTTTGAGTATGTGGAGAGGATGGAACTGGGTGTAGAGGGTGAGAGATGTGAATGCTGGGGGTATTGCTAGAGGCAGACCAAAAAGAAGGCCTTGGATGAAACCATAGTGAGACGTCAGGAAGAAGGGACTGAATATAGAAGGCTGCCAGAGATCAAGCAATGTGGAGAGTTGCTGTCAGGTGACCAAGGCTGACTCATAAGCATGTTGGAGCTTTATAAGCAAAACGGTAACCAAGGAGACCAATTTGTACATCAACCAAGGGTCAATTAACTATGCAATTCCCCCTCCCTCCCTTCTCTAACTATCCCATTCCCCCCCCCTCCCCCTCTCTCTCTCTCTCTCTCTCTCTCTCTCCCAGTTTTATCAGATGAAAAGGTATGCCTAATAGAGCATGAGCAGGGCAAACAAATTTCTTTACCAAGTGATTTGAAGGAATACTGTTTATGTTTAGGCCATACGAGGACTTTAGACGAGGACATCTGTATATGCACTGTGTATATGTGGATGTGGGAGCATCTCTTGGCCAGTCAGTAAGTCAGCCCCTTTATTTTAGCAGTTCCTCACTTGTGTAGATTTTAGTGTATTGTGGTCCTCATGATACCACATCCATTGCTTATATATTTACTTGTGTGAGCTTATTATATTTACTTGAATCCAATAAATGAATCAGTTTTAAATGTTTGTAATTTTATCTAGAGTCCTTTTTTTCACCTTTAAGACTTTGGTAATGTGAAAAAACAGCTTAATTTTGACAAGGCTGTCGTAGAATTCTGATATTTTGGAGGTAGTAAAATTTGTTTTTTAAAATTTTACCTAAGTTGTTTTGCCAATTGGTGATGTATTTTTGTGACTTAATCAAAATATCAAACATGTAAGCCAACAGGTAAAAAAAAAAAAAAATCCATGCTCCTGGTACAGACAAGAAATTATATGAAACTTCACAACATTTTGCTTAGTGGAATATATTGATACAGCGCCAGTTTTTATTCCCCCTGACGACAACTGTTGCATCTTTATCTCATTTTTATTGCCACGTCAATGGTCACTGCTGCTCTTAACTGTCGGCATGCATCCCTCCACCGCTACGGTGGGTCCATAGCACCCATCTATCAGTGAACTGTGGTACAGTTTCTGTCCAGCTTTCTAATGCAAGAGTTAACGGTTACTCCCAGCCCTTCGTGTATGCAACAGGTCAACTCTGGAACTGTCATCCTCTTAATTTCCTTTCTGTGACCCTTCAGACTTAAACACTTTGTGTCCAGAAGGCATCTCAAAATTTACGGATCTTCAATTTGGCTCTAAATTTTTTGTTGGAGGGAAAACTTTCAGGTTGCTTCTGTTGTATTAAAAAAATATTTTAATATAAATCGTTCTGGTAACAACATTGCCAAAAATTTTGCTGCTCTAGTGATATGTCATGTTGGATGTAATCAGACCAGTTGCATGGGTAGGAAATGGCTGGGTAGGCCAGGGACAGCATAATGATTTTATACAGAGTTTATTAGTTGCCTGATGCACCAGACCATGAACGTTAAATTGAAACGTAGGCCCATCTTGATTGAGATGTGTGTCTTGTTTATCATATGGTCAAGAAATTAGTAAGGAGTGTAAACTGTAAGAAGCTGTTCATAAGCAAACCATTTTTTTTTTCAAGTTTCTTTAAGGGAAGGAAGTCTTAAAGGTGAAAAATGTTACTAGTTAAATATACAACTTATGGCCATATTTATTATCGTTGGAATGAAGGTGTTTTTCTCAGGGATGTTGTTAATATTAGAATTATGATACTGGAGTTCACGTGAGGCTAGTCAAAAGTGATAGTTAATTCTGTTGCCATTTGCTTCAGAATTTAGAATTGCGAGAGTAAGGGTGGAGAGTGTATGTGATTGAGGTGGAAGGGGAGACCAAAGATGAGATGGAGGGATGGAGTGGAGAGGATGGAGAGTGTATGTAATTGAGGTGGAAGGGGAGACGAAGGATGAGGTGGAGAGTGTATGGAAGGGGAGACGAAGGATGAGGTGGAGAGAATGGAGAGTGTATGTGATTGGGGTGGAAGGGGAGACCAAAGATGAGATGGAGGGTTGTAGTGGAGAGGTACATGAGAGGATTGTGTAAGTTGGAGGGATGGAGAGAGATAAACTAGGGGAGTATGTACGTGAGGTGGTGGTTGTGACTGAGGATGAGATAGAGGGATGGAGTGGAGAGGTACATGAGAGGGGGGGAGGTTGTAGGTTGGAATGGAGAGTGGGCGTCTAACTAGGAGTGTGTGTGATTGTTGTGGAGGGAGGGAGTCTGAGGATGAGATGGAGGGATGGAATGGAGAGATATATGAGAGGGGAGTGTAAGTGGGGGGAGGGCAGAAACAAGGAGGCATTTAAGGATTTTGGCTAAGGTAGAGATAGCTTGTCCACACCTTCTCATTCATGGTTACAGTAATATGGCCTTGAGTTTTATATTCTAAAAGATTTATTTGTTTGCTGAGCTTATATTCTGAACTTAAACTTGGCCTAAAATTGTAACCATTCCAGACTGAATTATAAGTTGTAATAGAATTGTAAAACATACCAGTCATACACACACTGAAAAGGATTATGAGCCATAGCATTGGCTTTCCATGCCTCGAGTTACTGTATGTGAGCCAGCTGGAAAAGAATGAAAAATTTGGCCAAGTTACAGTGAAGAGTATAACACACACAGTGCAATGTGCTTATGCTGATGGATATTTAACATGTATTACAACCAATGCATGTTTGTATCTTTGAACCCCTTCAGAACTGTGATGTGTTTTCTGTTTACTGTTGCTACATCCCAGATGATTTTATTAAGGTTTATTCTTGCTGCTGCCACACTATTTTATTCAGCTAAGTAATTATTTCCCTTAGCATCCCTAGCTTGTCCTGCCATTCATGCCCTATTCTTCCAGTATTGCACCCCCTCAAGCAGAATAAAATCGTGTGAAGGAGTTAATTTTCCCTACTGTCCTTTGATATATGCCATTTTGACAATCTTGCATTGTTCAGGTACTGAAACTGTGGCATATGTCAGATGAGTAGTATGTGATTTATGTGAAAAATTATGTATTGATCTTTAACATGCATTAATGCAAACACAAGGTGCACAATGTGTTTAGCAGTGAATGCATGTTAATAAAGCCCTTCTCATCCTTTGTTGATTGCCATGTTTCTTTGTATAGCTCTGCTCGGCTTATAGCAGGGTAGAGCAATAAGAGACATGGCAAATACAGAGTGATGAGCAGGGCACGCTCTTGGAAGCATCTTGGGGGCCAGCGCCGAACCTATCTCGATAAATGGGCCACGAAAATACGGATTGGCAACCCTCACACCTTGGGGTTACCAGTCCGTATTTCTATGGCCCATTTATCGAGATAGTTTATTTTTTGAACTCCACCACTCCTGTATACATCTAGTGGAAATAAAACCAACTTATTATTATTACTGTCTTTATTATATGCCTTTTTGGTACATTTTTTTTTCATATATAAATGTGGACTTTGAAAATATCAGAAAAAGAAGAATACCAATAGACATGAATAGTAAGATCACTT